>JAZAYU010001013.1:0-104789 GCA_038501625.1 Corbicula japonica
TAAGTTCTGTCTCGACAAAAAAATGAATATTTTTGAGGGGCGCCTCAGACAAATTGTGGGTAAAACATTATTATAGGTTACTAAATCTAGAAATATCAATACCTTATCATTTAATATCTTAATTCATTAATTTATCTTCTATTTTTTCTAAACACTAAAGGCATTTATACTAACGAGTTCTAACAATTCAGTACTAGTTTATTCTAATTAGGGCCATTGCATTTTTCAGTCAAGCGAGAACATCTCGTAACATGATTATTACGCTAAGTTCTGTCTCGACAAAAAAATGAATATTTTTGAGGGGCGCCTCAGACAAATTGTGGTTAAAACATAATTATAGGTCACTAAATCTAGAAATATCAATACCTTATTATTTAATATCTTAATTCATTAATTTATCTTCTATTTTTTCTAAACACTAAAGGCATTTATACTAACGAGTTCTAACAATTCAGTACTAGTTTATTCTAATTACGGCCATTGCATTTTTCAGTCAAGCGAGAACATCTCGTAACATGATTATTACGCTAAGTTCTGTCTCGACAAAAAAATGAATATTTTTGAGGGACGCCTCAGACAAATTGTGGGTAAAACATTATTATAGGTCACTAAATCTAGAAATATCAATACCTTATTATTTAATATCTTAATTCATTAATTTATCTTCTATTTTTTCTAAACACTAAAGGCATTTATACTAACGGGTTCTAACGATTCAGTACTAGTTTATTCCAATTAGGGCCATTGCATTTTTCAGTCAAGCGAGAACATCTCGTAACATGATTATTACGCTAAGTTCTGTCTCGACAAAAAAAATGAATATTTTGAGGGGCGCCTCAGACAAATTGTGGGTAAAACATTATTATAGGTCACTAAATCTAGAAATATCAATACCTTATTATTTAATATCTTAATTCATTAATTTATCTTGTATTTTTTCTAAACACTAAAGGCATTTATACTAACGAGTTCTAACAATTCAGTACTAGTTTATTCCAATTAGGGCCATTGCATTTTTCAGTCAAGCGAGAACATCTCGTAACATGATTATTACGCTAAGTTCTGTCTCGACAAAAAAATGAATATTTTTGAGGGGCGCCTCAGACAAATTGTGGGTAAAACATAATTATAGGTCACTAAATCTAGAAATATCAATACCTTATTATTTATTATCTTAATTCATTAATTTATCTTCTACTTTATCTAAACACTAAAGGCATTTATACTAACGAGTTCTAACAATTCAGTACAAGTTTATTCTAATTAGGGCCATTGCATTTTTCAGTCAAGCGAGAACATCTCGTAACATGATTATTACGCTAAGTTCTGTCTCGACAAAAAAATGAATATTTTTGAGGGGCGCCTCAGACAAATTGTGGGTAAAACATTATTATAGGTCACTAAATCTAGAAATATCAATACCTTATCATTTAATATCTTAATTCATTAATTTATCTTCTATTTTTTCTAAACACTAAAGGCATTTATACTAACGAGTTCTAACAATTCAGTACTAGTTTATTCTAATTAGGGCCATTGCATTTTTCAGTCAAGCGAGAACATCTCGTAACATGATTATTACGCTAAGTTCTGTCTCGACAAAAAATGAATATTTTTGAGGGGCGCCTCAGACAAATTGTGGTTAAAACATAATTATAGGTCACTAAATCTAGAAATATCAATACCTTATTATTTAATATCTTAATTCATTAATTTATCTTCTATTTTTTCTAAACACTAAAGGCATTTATACTAACGAGTTCTAACAATTCAGTACTAGTTTATTCTAATTACGGCCATTGCATTTTTCAGTCAAGCGAGAACATCTCGTAACATGATTATTACGCTAAGTTCTGTCTCGACAAAAAAATGAATATTTTTGAGGGACGCCTCAGACAAATTGTGGGTAAAACATTATTATAGGTCACTAAATCTAGAAATATCAATACCTTATTATTTAATATCTTAATTCATTAATTTATCTTCTATTTTTTCTAAACACTAAAGGCATTTATACTAACGGGTTCTAACGATTCAGTACTAGTTTATTCCAATTAGGGCCATTGCATTTTTCAGTCAAGCGAGAACATCTCGTAACATGATTATTACGCTAAGTTCTGTCTCGACAAAAAAATGAATATTTTTGAGGGGCGCCTCAGACAAATTGTGGGTAAAACATAATTATAGGTCACTTAATCTAGAAATATCAATACCTTATTATTTAATATCTTAATTCATTAATTTATCTTGTATTTTTTCTAAACACTAAAGGCATTTATACTAACGAGTTCTAACAATTCAGTACTAGTTTATTCTAATTAGGGCCATTGCATTTTTCAGTCAAGCGAGAACATCTCGTAACATGATTATTACGCTAAGTTCTGTCTCGACAAAAAAATGAATATTTTTGAGGGGCGCCTCAGACAAATTGTGGGTAAAACATAATTATAGGTCACTAAATCTAGAAATATCAGTACCTTATTATTTAATATCTTAATTCATTAATTTATCTTCTATTTTTTCTAAACACTAAAGACATTTATACTAACGAGTTCTAACAATTCAGTACTAGTTTATTCTAATTAGGGCCATTGCATTTTTCAGTCAAGCGAGAACATCGCGTAACATGATTATTACGCTAAGTTCTGTCTCGACAAAAAATGAATATTTTTGAGGGGCGCCTCAGACAAATTGTGGGTAAAACATTATTATAGGTCACTAAATCTAGAAATATCAATACCTTATTATTTAATATCTTAATTCATTAATTTATCTTCTATTTTTTCTAAACACTAAAGGCATTTATACTAACGAGTTCTAACAATTCAGTACTAGTTTATTCTAATTAGGGCCATTGCATTTTTCAGTCAAGCGAGAACATCTCGTAACATGATTATTACGCTAAGTTCTGTCTCGACAAAAAAAATGAATATTTTTGAGGGGCGCCTCAGACAAATTGTGGGTAAAACATAATTATAGGTCACTAAATCTAAAAATATCAATACCTTATTATTTAATATCTTAATTCATTAATTTATCATCTATTTTTTCTAAACACTAAAGGCATTTATACTAACGAGTTCTAACAATTCAGTACTAGTTTATTCTAATTAGAGCCATTGCATTTTTCAGTCAAGGAAGAACATCTCGTAACATGATTATTACGCTAAGTTGTGTCTCGACAAAAAAAATGAATATTTTTGAGGGGCGCCTCAGACAAATTGTGGGTAAAACATTATTATAGGTCACTAAATCTAGAAATATCAATACCTTATTATTTAATATCTTAATTCATTAATTTATCTTCTATTTTTTCTAAACACTAAAGGCATTTATACTAACGAGTTCTAACAATTCAGTACTAGTTTATTCTAATTAGGGCCATTGCATTTGTCAGTCAAGCGAGAACATCTCGTAACATGATTATTACGCTAAGTTCTGTCTCGGCAAAAAAAATGAATATTTTTGAGGGGCGCCTCAGACAAATTGTGGGTAAAACATAATTATAGGTCACTAAATCTAGAAATATCAATACCTTATTATTTAATATCTTAATTCATTAATTTATCATCTATTTTTTCTAAACACTAATGGCATTTATACTAACGAGTTCTAACAATTCAGTAATAGTTTATTCTAATTAGGGCCATTGCATTTTTCAGTCAAGCGAGAACATCTCGTAACATGATTATTACGCTAAGTTCTGTCTCGACAAAAAAATGAATATTTTTGAGGGGCGCCTCAGACAAATTGTGGGTAAAACATAATTATAGGTCACTAAATCTAGAAATATCAATACCTTATTATTTCATATCTTAATTCATTAATTTATCTTCTATTTTTTCTAAACACTAAAGGCATTTATACTAACGAGTTCTAACAATTCAGTACTAGTTTATTCTAATTAGGGCCATTGCATTTTTCAGTCAAGCGAGAACATCTCGTAACATGATTATTACGCTAAGTTCTGTCTCGACAAAAAAATGAATATTTTTGAGGGGCGCCTCAGACAAATTGTGGGTAAAACATAATTATAGGTCACTAAATCTAGAAATATCAATACCTTATTATTTCATATCTTAATTCATTAATTTATCTTCTACTTTTTCTAAACACTAAAGGCATTTATACTAACGAGTTCTAACAATTCAGTACTAGTTTATTCTAATTAGGGCCATTGGATTTTTCAGTCAAGCGAGAACATCTCGTAACATGATTATTACGCTAAGTTCTGTCTCGACAAAAAAATGAATATTTTTGAGGGGCGCCTCAGACAAATTGTGGGTAAAACATTATTATAGGTCACTAAATCTAGAAATATCAATACCTTATTATTTAATATCTTAATTCATTAATTTATCTTCTATTCTTTCTAAACACTAAAGGCATTTATACTAACGAGTTCTAACAATTCAGTACTAGTTTATTCTAATTAGGGCCATTGCATTTTTCAGTCAAGCGAGAACATCTCGTAACATGATTATTACGCTAAGTTCTGTCTCGACAAAAAAATGAATATTTTTGAGGGGCGCCTTAGACAAATTGTGGGTAAAACATAATTATAGGTCACTAAATCTAGAAATATCAATACCTTATTATTTAATGTCTTAATTCATTAATTTATCTTCTATTTTTTCTTAACACTAAAGGCATTTATACTAACGAGTTCTAACAATTCAGTACTAGTTTATTCTAATTAGGGCCATTGGATTTTGCAGTCAAGCGAGAACATCTCGTAACATGATTATTACGCTAAGTTCTGTCTCGACAAAAAAATGAATATTTTTGAGGGGCGCCTCAGACAAATTGAGGGTAAAACATAATTATACGTCACTAAATCTAGAAATATCAATACCTTATTATTTAATATCTTAATTCATTAATTTATCTTCTATTTTTTCTAAACACAAAAGGCATTTATACTAACGAGTTCTAATAATTCAGTACTAGTTTATTCTAATTAGGGCCATTGCATTTTTCAGTCAAGCGAGAACATCTCGTAACATGATTATTACGCTAAGTTCTGTCTCGACAAAAAAATGAATATTTTTGAGTGGCGCCTCAGACAAATTGTGGGTAAAACATTATTATAGGTCACTAAATCTAGAAATATCAATACCTTATTATTTAATATCTTAATTCATTAATTTATCTTCTATTTTTTCTAAACACTAAAGGCATTATACTAACGAGTTCTAACTATTCAGTACTAGTTTATTCTAATTAGGGCCATTGCATTTTCAGTCAAGCGAGAACATCTCGTAACATGATTATTACGCTAAGTTCTGTCTCGACAAAAAAATGAATATTTTTGAGGGGCGCCTCAGACAAATTGTGGGTAAAACATAATTATAGGTCACTAAATCTAGAAATATCAATACCTTATTATTTAATATCTTAATTCATTAATTTATCTTCCATTTTTTCTAAACACTAAAGGCATTTATACTAACGAGTTCTAACAATTCAGTACTAGTTTATTCTAATTAGGGCCATTGCATTTTTCAGTCAAGCGAGAACATCTCGTAACATGATTATTACGCTAAGTTCTGTCTCGACAAAAAAATGAATATTTTTGAGGGGCGCTTCAGACAAATTGTGGGTAAAACATAATTATAGGTCACTAAATCTAGAAATATCAATACCTTGTTATTTAATATCTTAATTCATTAATTTATCATCTATTTTTTTCTAAACACTAAAGGCATTTATACTAACGAGTTCTAACAATTCAGTACTAGTTTATTCTAATTAGGGCCATTGCATTTTTCAGTCAAGGAAGAACATCTCGTAACATGATTATTACGCTAAGTTCTGTCTCGACAAAAAAATGAATATTTTTGAGGGGCGCCTCAGACAAATTGTGGGTAAAACATTATTATAGGTCACTAAATCTAGAAATATCAATACCTTATTATTTAATATCTTAATTCATTAATTTATCTTCTATTTTTTCTAAACACTAAAGGCATTTATACTAACGAGTTCTAACAATTCAGTTACTGTACTAGTTTATTCTAATTAGGGCCATTGCATTTGTCAGTCAAGCGAGAACATCTCGTAACATGATTATTACGCTAAGTTCTGTCTCGACAAAAAAATGAATATTTTTGAGGGGCGCCTCAGACAAATTGTGGGTAAAACATAATTATAGGTCACTAAATCTAGAAATATCAATACCTTATTATTTAATATCTTAATTCATTAATTTATCTTCTATTTTTTCTAAACACTAAAGGCATTTATACTAACGAGTTTTAACAATTCAGTACTAGTTTATTCTAATTAGGGCCATTGCATTTTTCAGTCAAGCGAGAACATCTCGTAACATGATTATTACGCTAAGTTCTGTCTCGACAAAAAAATGAATATTTTTGAGGGGCGCCTCAGACAAATTGTGGGTAAAACATAATTATAGGTCACTAAATCTAGAAATATCAATACCTTTTTATTTAATATCTTAATTCATTAATTTATCTTCTATTTTTTCTAAACACTAAAGGCATTTACACTAACGAGTTCTAACAATTCAGTACTAGTTTATTCTAATTAGGGCCATTGCATTTTTCAGTCAAGCGAGAACATCTCGTAACATGATTATTACGCTAAGTTCTGTCTCGACAAAAAAATGAATATTTTTGAGGGGCGCCTCAGACAAATTGTGGGTAAAACATAATTATAGGTCACTAAATCTAGAAATATCAATACCTTATTATTTAATATCTTAATTCATTAATTTATCATCTATTTTTTCTAAACACTAAAGGCATTTATACTAACGAGTTCTAACAATTCAGTACTAGTTTATTCTAATTAGGGCCATTGCATTTTTCAGTCAAGGAAGAACATCTCGTAACATGATTATTACGCTAAGTTCTGTCTCGACAAAAAAAATGAATATTTTTGAGGGGCGCCTCAGACAAATTGTGGGTAAAACATTATTATAGGTCACTAAATCTAGAAATATCAATACCTTATTATTTAATATCTTAATTCATTAATTTATCTTCTATTTTTTCTAAACACTAAAGGCATTTATACTAACGAGTTCTAACAATTCAGTTACTGTACTAGTTTATTCTAATTAGGGCCATTGCATTTGTCAGTCAAGCGAGAACATCTCGTAACATGATTATTACGCTAAGTTCTGTCTCGACAAAAAAATGAATATTTTTGAGGGGCGCCTCTGACAAATTGTGGGTAAAACATAATTATAGGTCACTAAATCTAGAAATATCAATACCTTATTATTTAATATCTTAATTCATTAATTTATCATCTATTTTTTCTAAACACTAAAGGCATTTATACTAACGAGTTCTAACAATTCAGTACTAGTTTATTCTAATTAGGGCCATTGCATTTTTCAGTCAAGGAAGAACATCTCGTAACATGATTATTACGCTAAGTTCTGTCTCGACAAAAAAATGAATATTTTTGAGGGGCGCCTCAGACAAATTGTGGGTAAAACATTATTATAGGTCACTAAATCTAGAAATATCAATACCTTATTATTTAATATCTTAATTCATTAATTTATCTTCTATTTTTTCTAAACACTAAAGGCATTTATACTAACGAGTTCTAACAATTCAGTTACTGTACTAGTTTATTCTAATTAGGGCCATTGCATTTGTCAGTCAAGCGAGAACATCTCGTAACATGATTATTACGCTAAGTTCTGTCTCGACAAAAAAATGAATATTTTTGAGGGGCGCCTCAGACAAATTGTGGGTAAAACATAATTATAGGTCACTAAATCTAGAAATATCAATACCTTATTATTTAATATCTTAATTCATTAATTTATCATCTATTTTTTCTAAACACTAAAGGCATTTATACTAACGAGTTCTAACAATTCAGTACTAGTTTATTCTAATTAGGGCCATTGCATTTTTCAGTCAAGCGAGAACATCTCGTAACATGATTATTACGCTAAGTTCTGTCTCGACAAAAAAATGAATATTTTTGAGGGGCGCCTCAGACAAATTGTGGGTAAAACATAATTAAAGGTCACTAAATCTAGAAATATCAATACCTTATTATTTAATATCTTAATTCATTAATTTATCTTCTATTTTTTCTAAACACTAAAGGCATTTACACTAACGAGTTCTAACAATTCAGTACTAGTTTATTCTAATTAGGGCCATTGCATTTTTCAGTCAAGCGAGAACATCTCGTAACATGATTATTACGCTAAGTTCTGTCTCGACAAAAAAATGAATATTTTTGAGGGGCGCCTCAGACAAATTGTGGGTAAAACATAATTATAGGTCACTAAATCTAGAAATATCAATACCTTATTATTTAATATCTTAATTCATTAATTTATCTTCTATTTTTTCTAAACACTAAAGGGATTTATACTAACGAGTTCTAACAATTCAGTACTAGTTTATTCTAATTAGGGCCATTGCATTTTTCAGTCAAGCGAGAACATCTCGTAACATGATCATTACGCTAAGTTCTGTCTCGACAAAAAAATGAATATTTTTGAGGGGCGCCTCAGACAAATTGTGGGTAAAACATTATTATAGGTCACTAAATCTAGAAATATCAATACCTTATTATTTAATATCTTAATTCATTAATTTATCTTCTATTTTTTCTAAACACTAAAGGCATTTATACTAACGAGTTCTAACAATTCAGTACTAGTTTATTCTAATTAGGGCCATTGGATTTTTCAGTCAAGCGAGAACATCTCGTAACATGATTATTACGCTAAGTTCTGTCTCGACAAAAAAATGAATATTTTTGAGGGGCGCCTCAGACAAATTGTGGGTAAAACATAATTATATGTCACTAAATCTAGAAATATCAATACCTTATTATTTAATATCTTAATTCATTAATTTATCTTCTATTTTTTCTAAACACTAAAGGCATTTATACTAACGAGTTCTAATAATTCAGTACTCGTTTATTCTAATTAGGGCCGTTGCATTTTTCAGTCAAGCGAGAACATCTCGTAACATGATTATTACGCTAAGTTCTGTCTCGACAAAAAAATGAATATTTTTGAGGGGCGCCTCAGACAAATTGTGGGTAAAATATTATTATAGGTCACTAAATCTAGAAATATCAATACCTTATTATTTAATATCTTAATTCATTAATTTATCTTCTATTTTTTCTAAACACTAAAGGCATTTATACTTACGAGTTCTAACAATTCAGTACTAGTTTATTCTAATTAGGGCCATTGCATTTTCAGTCAAGCGAGAACATCTCGTAACATGATTATTACGCTAAGTTCTGTCTCGACAAAAAAATGAATATTTTTGAGGGGCGCCTCAGACAAATTGTGGGTAAAACATAATTATAGGTCACTAAATCTAGAAATATCAATACCTTATTATTTAATATCTTAATTCATTAATTTATCATCTATTTTTTCTAAACACTAAAGGCATTTATACTAACGAGTTCTAACAATTCAGTACTAGTTTATTCTAATTAGGGCCATTGCATTTTTCAGTCAAGCGAGAACATCTCGTAACATGATTATTACGCTAAGTTCTGTCTCGACAAAAAATGAATATTTTTGAGGGGCGCCTCAGACAAATTGTGGGTAAAACATAATTATAGGTCACTAAATCTAGAAATATCAATACCTTATTATTTAATATCTTAATTCATTAATTTATCTTCTATTTTTTCTAAACACTAAAGGCATTTATACTAACGAGTTCTAACAATTCAGTACTAGTTTATTCTAATTAGGGCCATTGCATTTTTCAGTCAGGCGAGAACATCTCGTAACATGATTATTACGCTAAGTTCTGTCTCGACAAAAAAATGAATATTTTTGAGGGGCGCCTCAGACAAATTGTGGGTAAAACATTATTATAGGTCACTAAATCTAGAAATATCAATACCTTATTATTTAATATCTTAATTCATTAATTTATCTTCTATTTTTTCTAAACACTTAAGGCATTTATACTAACGAGTTCTAACAATCCAGTACTAGTTTATTCTAATTAGGGCCATTGCATTTTTCAGTCAAGCGAGAACATCTCGTAACATGATTATTACGCTAAGTTCTGTCTCGACAAAAAAAATGAATATTTTTGAGGGGCACCTCAGACAAATTGTGGGTAAAACATAATTATAGGTCACTAAATCTAGAAATATCAATACCTTATTATTTAATATCTTAATTCATTAATTTATCTTCTATTTTTTTCTAAACACTAAAGGCATTTATACTTACGAGTTCTAACAATTCAGTACTAGTTTATTCTAATTAGGGCCATTGCATTTTTCAGTCAAGCGAGAACATCTCGTAACATGATTATTACGCTAAGTTCTGTCTCGACAAAAAAATGAATATTTTTGAGGGGCGCCTCAGACAAATTGTGGGTAAAACATAATTATAGGTCACTAAATCTAGAAATATCAATACCTTATTATTTAATATCTTAATTCATTAATTTATCTTCTATTTTTTCTAAACACTAAAGGCATTTATACTAACGAGTTCTAACAATTCAGTACTAGTTTATTCTAATTAGGGCCATTGCATTTTTCAGTCAAGCGAGAACATCTCGTAACATGATTATTACGCTCATTTCTGTCTCGACAAAAAAAAATGAATATTTTTGAGGGGCGCCTCAGACAAATTGTGGGTAAAACATTATTATAGGTCACTAAATCTAGAAATATCAATACCTTATTATTTAATATCTTAATTCATTAATTTATTTTCTATTTTTTCTAAACACTAAAGGCATTTATACTAACGAGTTCTAACAATTCAGTACTAGTTTATTCTAATTAGGGCCATTGCATTTTTCAGTCAAGCGAGAACATCTTGTAACATGATTATTACGCTAAGTTCTGTCTCGACAAAAAAATGAATAGATAGAAATGATAGATTTTCATTCATTTTTTCCAGTGTGGTGTAGAACCAAGATTGTAATTTTTGACACCTTTTGAAACCACCCTTTTCCATAAATTTACATATGTATTTTTCTATAAATAAACTGACATTCTGTAAATTTACAGACAGTCCATAAAACCATAAAAACAGCCGTTTCCTAGACCTGATTATGCTTCACCGATCAGTTTCATGTCAATCTACTGTTTATTATTATTTAAACTTAAAGACGTGACCGCTTTTTAATGCTATCATAAACTAACATACTTTCATCCGGAATTTCTGTACCATCTTCATTTCTTTCCAGAGGAACTCGCATATTAGAAAATAGATCTAGAAATCAGCTGTTTTTCTTCGACTCGTTTTCTCAAATTTACCGCGTGTATCGCAATGGCGCATCGTAAGAAATTACAACCGTGAGAAGCTAAATCTAGGTTACACTAATTAATCATAGGCTCCTGATAGACTCTTTCTCCGTCGTTATCAGAAAATAAACGACTGTTGTAAACCAAAATCTAGAGGCCTCTGATTGGCTGCTGGATGACGTCACACTTGCTCTCTGTATCTATTTTAAAAACTCTTTCTCAAGCTGCTTATTGCTCATCACAATAATTCATGATAAACCTTGACATGGATAATGTGTGAGGAAAATTATTTGATGATTTAGCTTGGGGCGAGTCTAACTCCTAAATCTTTTGGGTTATTTGAATGCTTTGTGTCAAATTAGTGTGGTTGAACGGTAAAGTCCGAAGACTTCCGTCAGATGGTATAAAAAAAAAAAGTGCCGTTCATTGATACTATGCAGTCTGTCGCCGAGTGTCGAGGTATTCACATCGTTGAGATTCAACATTTTGGTCTGCATTATAGGTCCAATATAGTACATATCTGTACTAGGCATATATGGCTCATTTTTGAGTACTTTTACACCCCCTGATATTTTTGTTACCAGTAACAAAAACTCATTGTTCAAGTAACAAAAGGTAACATGTAGGAATGGTGGGCAAAAGAAAAAACACTCTCCATCTCAAAAAGGTAACAGCCTTATATACTTCAAGTAACAAGAAGGGCACAAACTGAAAACAGTCAATTTATAATAAAATATAATCTGCTTCTCATTTCTGTGCCCATTGGTAACACAAGTAACAAAAGGTAACAGCCTTATATACTTCAAGTAACAAAAAGGGCACAAACTGAAAACAGTCAATTTATAATAAAATATAATCTCCTTCTCATTTCTGTGACCATAGGTAACACAAGTAACAAAAGGTAACAGCCTTATATACCTCAAGTAACAAGAAGGGCACAAACTGAAAACAGTCAATTTATAATAAAATATAATCTCCTTCTCATTTCTGTGACCATAGGTAACACAAGTAACAAAAGGTAACAGCCTTATATACCTCAAGTAACAAGAATGGCACAAACTGAAAACAGTCAATTTATAATAAAATATAATCTCCTTCTCATTTCTGTGACCATAGGTAACACAAGTAACAAAAGGTAACAGCCTTATATACTTCAAGTAACAAGAAGGGCACAAACTGAAAACAGTCAATTTATAATAAAATATAATCTCCTTCTCATTTCTGTGACCATAGGTAACACAAGTAACAAAAGGTAACAGCCTTATATACTTCAAGTAACAAAAAGGGCACAAACTGAAAACAGTCAATTTATAATAAAATATAATCTCCTTCTCATTTCAGTGACCATAGGTAACACAAGTAACAAAAGGTAACAGCCTTATATACTTCAAGTAACAAAAAGGGCACAAACTGAAAACAGTCAATTTATAATAAAATATAATCTCCTTCTCATTTCTGTGACCATAGGTAACACAAGTAACAAAAGGTAACAGCCTTATATACTTCAAGTAACAAGATAGGCACAAACTAAAAACAGTCTATTTAAAAAAAAGTAAATTTGCTTGGCATTTCTAATTTCTGATTCCTTGTTTTATTGAGCGTTTCTTTTAGCTAGTCTAGTGTGTAGTGAGCCAGACAGTGTCTGTGTGAAGCGATTTTAGCCTGTGCATTAATGGCGAACTTGTATGGTTCCTCTCAGACTTGGTAAACCATTGGGAACAAAGTTATAGAGTTACAATTTGGATCTGGTATGTAGCTTTTATATGATTTTCTTTTAAATTCTTCTGAATGAACTTCTTACCACGTATTCTAACAGCGCTATATTCTGGGCTTTTCATCCTTATAGATCTATATCAGAGGCCTATAAAAGTATACAGGGCCTCTTCCCAATCCAAAAGTATAAAAGGTATTAGCTATACTATTGAATATTTCGTATTAAGCGGGAAAAAAACAATGTAATATGCGAAACGTAAAATAACCAACATATTAGAATACATTTAAGACACATAAATCAGGAGACAATTGGCATTTTAACGGCAAATGATTTTTTCTAATATCAATAAATGGATGACAGGCATGTCTATATTTGTTTATTTATGCAAATATTTACGCTCTGATTACACTACATAATATGCTATTTTTGCCAACCAGCCGGTGCGCATGTAACTTTAGCAAGTGCGCGTGACATCACTCGTCAACGTTCTTATAGTATTTTTTCCCAATTGTGACAGAAACTCTTCCCAAAATGCTAGGTAAGATGTCCAAAACTGGTTTAAAATGTGAGTGTTTGAAAATTGAAGTCTGGAAAATAAAGTGCTTAATAAATTAGATTTAAGTTAAAAATACCTATTACTATTTAATTTCATAAAGTAGAACCCATATTTCAATTAATTTTTTTCCAAAAATGAACAATAATCATGTATAAATATCCCAATTGGAAAGGTCAGGGCCTCTTCCCAATTTTCTGATGAAAAGCCCTGATATTATTGGAGTTTTCTCCCAACTTCATGAGCGCAGCTTGATTTGCATTAGGACATCATGCTACATATATCTAGAGGCATTTCTTGCTAAACCATGTCCCACTTGCTTTAGGGACATGGGACATGGTTTAGCAAGAAAATTCTTGATTGTTATGAAGGCTCTACTATAGAAAGCTTCTGCAGCTGCCATTTGTCCAAAAATATCAGGCAAGCATGCTGTTAAAGTGTGCCTCGTAATTGTATGATATCGCTTAGAATATAGAGAGAGCATTAAGGATCTTTATAAATGTCTTATTTAGCCAGATTACTGAAAAAAAAATAGATTTTTTGCGATGACTATTGGTGGCCTGGCACAGTCAGTATTGCAGAATGCCTGCAGTTCAGTAAATTGTTCAATTGTGTTGGCATGTAGACCCAGAATTCAAGTTGATTTTGATTGGAAATGTCTCCTTGCCTGGCCTAGTCTAAGAGAGACTATCCTTGGATGGTCTGTTTTGACGCTGCCCTATGATAAAAATATTTTATTGCATGTAGATAATCAGAAGACAAAACATATAATTATTTGCATAATTACAAAAGTATTGATCTGGTGACACTCATTTGAGTGTTTGACACAATGACTGTTCTTTATTAAAAATATCTAGATTTTGTCAACTGGCTAAAACAGATCTCTGAAAATAATGAAAAAATAAAAAATAGGGAAAATATAGTGTATACACTTGAGAGAATTTTTTGACGCATCATTATAACTGTAGACATCATGTATTTGTCTTGTATAATGATATCTATAAGCCATTTATTTTTTTACAATTTTTGTTTACATTTCCATAAAAAAAGTGATAACTTTTGTGAGGTAACAGTAAACCTTTTATCTGAATTGTAAATTAAAAAAATAATAATTTGGCATTTACGCTTAAGGGCGTCAAAACTGGACACTTTATGATGTATGGTACACTTTTCTCCTCAGCAGGCAACAGTTAAGATGACTTTACATGTACTATTTTATCCTAGACCAGTTCTCGAATTTGTGCATTTGCATACTAATTAAAAAAATCAGACATTCGGTCAGACATGATGTGAAAATCTGTCTGACCGAAACCTAATCTGTCTGACCGAAACATGTTAAAATGTATTAGCAAGTATTAGGAATTCAAATTTTTGTCCGACATTCGGTCTGATAACATAAGAAATAATGTCTGACCAGCCCAAATTTTACCAGACAGGTCCTTCGGTCTGACAACTTTCGGGATGTCTGCAGATTATGGCAGTTTCCAAGTTAACATTTTAAGGTATTATATTTATAAAACAAAATATATTCCATTTAAGAAAATAGATTCAAAACATATTTATGCAGTCAATGCTTGTTTGCCAAAGAAAGAAATCAATGATAATACAGCTTTTAAGTGCTAGTATTGCGGGCAGAAATTTTATCAAATTATTATCATAGATAATACAATCTGTTGAAAATTTACTCCTTCATTAAACTGTTTATGTAAAAATGAGGTTCCTTTACATTTTAAATGACTGAGCACATTGAAATCAGTACCAATCAACATCAGCAATGTATGAAAAATATTAATTCTGCAACAATGTCGAAGCATTATGTCCTTGGTCCACTCTTAATAGAAAAAATGCTCCATGGTGTAAAATTACACATTTTATTTGAGGTTCTCGCTTGTCAGTGATGCCCCTTTTTGCCATAATGAATATTCTCCTCATTTGTGAGCCGGTCCAAGAGACTCCTGTCCACCTGGCATAGAGACACTACCTACATTACAGGAAAATATCGTTATTTTGAGCAATGCAATTGAATTAGGTGTGTTGGTGGACAGAGTTTACAAATGCACTAAAAACATTAATGCATGGGTGACAGTGTAGATCCAGATCAACTTCATGTCTGTGCCTTCTAATCAGGATATGCACTGGTCGTACTTGGTCATAAAGAACCTAAGGAGTATCAAGGCGAACAGTGTTGAACATGATCAGGCAACAGGCGTGTGCCGGCTGATCTGGATCTACACTGGTCGCCCACACAATCATGTTATATCGCTTGAGTAAAGGGTTTAAAACAATCCTTCAAGTCATAACATGCCTGCTGGTAAGATCAAATATTATCACAAGGTAATATCCATTGAGACTTATGGAGTTCTCAACATGACAGTTTGTTAAATCCAAGTTTATCAAATAAATATATTACATTTCAATATATCTTGCTGACCAGTACTTAGTCTAAAATAAGACTTCAGTCTGGACCACATGTACACCATTACCATCTGAGTAACTACATCCACAGGGAAAAAAAGAGTTTTTAAAATATAAGTCCATAGTATATTTAAAATACTATAGACAGACTTATATGTTTAAAAACTCTTTTTTTCCCTGTGACTACATCTGTTAAGTTAATTATCTTTTATGATGTTTTGGAGGGTTGTCAGTTGACATGCGCTCAAAACCTGTCTATTAACGCATTATACAGTTTTATGTTTACATGCTCAGGGGTTCCATTTGACCCTTGAAATTTCAAAAATGCCTTATTTTAACCCCAAGGATTGTAGCTGAAGGGTCATTTTTTCCTTTAACGGATGGATGGGATGGCATGGCATGTAATGCTCCAGATAGGAATTCAGAAAGGGGAGGAGGTTGAGGCTTAAACAGGTTGGGGCTTACTTAACACTACTAGTAACAGTACGAAGCACTGACTAGACAGTGAATTCAAATGTTTTTGCTGAAACTAGTTCTTTTTTGACGAGGATGAAATGTAAGTATTTTCATCTTTAGAGAATTTATACAGCAAATCACAAATCTTAAAAACAGCCTTAAATAATAATAAGCTATTAATTTAACTGTAAGCCTCAACATCCAGCATCAGAAGGCTTAAATTGAACTTTGTTAACAGTGCAATCTGTTTGTTAAATTTCAACTGAATTGTCTGAAACATTTTGATTAGGAGGAGGCATAAGATAGTTATGAAATGGAAAACACTGAGTTAAACAATGAAGTAAAAATAATAATTAGGATCAGTCATCATCTTTTTACTGTTAATAATGTCTACTTTTAAGTTATTTAATTCATCTTATCTAATTTATTAAGTTATATCCTGTTGTAGAATTTCATTAATTGTTTGGCATGAAAATATCAGCTTCCATCAAGGTATTCAGCAGTCTCTGTTCAGTTATGTACAGTATGCTAATTAGGTAAAGGGCCTTGTGTTTTATGACCATATTGCATAATCTATTAGTAAGGCACATGTCTTATCAGCAGGGGGTGTGATTTATGCCTTTTGAAGATAAGTTTGTATTACTAAGTATGTGCAAATTAAGGGTGGTCATGTTGTTTTAAGGATCCCAACTGACTACAGATTAAATTTAATAATGAATGGTCTCAATGTTGTTTAAAGAGACAGGTTTAATTCATTTAAAAGTGATCTGAATTGAACTACAACCTATAGTCATAGGAAAGTTGAGGACATGACAATACTTTCTAAAAGATTTCAGATTGATTTTAAGAATAATTCAGAAAAAAAACATTATGAAACTTTGTTTCTTAATTTCTCAGAATATTTCATATTTTTGTAATGTCTGTCCTTCTACCGAAATGAACTATAATTGAGTAAGTTCACTCAACAAATATGTTTGTATACTGCTCACAATTTCAAAAGGGCTACTTTTGTAAGTTTTCCCACTTAAATAATTTTATACTCATGTTTCAGTTCAATAATTCAAGTTAGATGACTATTTATAAAATATAAAATACATACAAAACTTAATGTATAATTAACTGTGCTAAATATGAACCTAATAATAATAATAATAATAATAATATTAATAATAAAAATAATAATCATAATAATAATAATTTCAGATTCAACGGTTGCTGTTACCAAATTTGAAGTACCTGTAGTATAATGTATAGTTTTAATATGAATATATCTATTTTCCCATTCACTAAACATATTTGAAGTGTTTATATCTTACTTTAACAATATTTTAAACGTCTTTAAACTACTTGGTTAAATAATAATAGTTTCATGTATAAAACCATCTTACATGGGACTGCCCTGATAGTTTCTTGAAATTGAATGAAGTCGCAAACATCAAACTTTTAATTATATATCGGGAAAGAAGTTGCCTAAAATAGCTAAAGTTTAAAAATTGACTCAGAACCGACACAATAAACCACAAATTGATTAAACTAGTTTGATAGTTAACAAACAATGAAAATTATGAATTACACTTTTTTTGGGACGAACTGTTCGAGAGATGGGTGGTGTTTAAGGGAACGTTGTTTGAGGGATCAAAGTTTGGCTGTATATAGTAATATTTAACTCCAACACATATGTCGTGAAGCCTCCGAAAGAGGCCAGGTAACTGAACAGGAACCCAAGATCCAGTAGTCTAGAGGTCTAGTAACAGGAACCCTAAGCCAGTCTAAGGATGTCTCTCTAGAGGTCTGATTAGCAGTACCGGTATCTATAAAGAAGGTTTACTTGTTACAGTGTAGATGCTTTCGGTTGGCACCGATGTGCCAGCTGATTGGAATGGATCCTGATTGTTTGCACATGTATGTGATAAAATGAGAATGAAATGATCTGGATCTACACAGTTCACCATGTATAATAGCCATATTCCATGGTGTAAATTGTTAATAGGACAAGTACTTTCTAAGTCATACACAGTATTAGGTGGTATAATTACATTTTTGAAAGGGGAATAACCAAAAATTATGGTCAAATACAATGTATGAGTTATAGCTCTAGTGTAATCACAGCGTGTTGTTCTTACAGGTGTTAAGGAAGTATGACAAGTACTTTTATATTAAGTTTTATAAGTTTCAGCAAGTCCTATAAAGGGAACAAATAAAGTTAAACAAGAGTTATCATTGTTATTAACGCTTTCCTCCATATATAAATACATCTTACGCATGTACTATCAGTGTTGATCCAGATCAGTCGGTACATCTGTACAGCTAATCAGGATCTGCACTGGTTGCCTTTTTGACAGCATCAATGTGTCAGCTGGTCTGGATCTTAACTGTTTGCCCTTGCAAGAAAAAAGTATCTGTTGGGTTAAAATAGATGGCTGCTGCCAGTGGAGAATCAGGATCCTACACCTGCAACCTAAAGCACAAACTTAAAAAAGAAAAAAATATTTTGTATGTTTCACCTGTCTTTTCAGGTGCCTTCAACCAGTGATGAAAGTTGTTGGCAGAAATATTACATACTCAGATATGTATCACAGGGGAAGGCAGTCATTATTCATGGACCTATACATGGAGTTCTGTGTCCTTTTGACGCTCCAGTATTTTAGAGGTGAGAGGTAAAGTTTTTTTAGAAGCTACACTTGCATGAGACTTTCATAAACAATTATCTTCAGTTTATATATTCCATTTGTTCCATTCTGATAATGAAACACATTGAATTGAATTCAATTGCTTTTAGTTTAAACATATTTTATTACCATATTTATGTGTTCGGCAATATTTTAGTTATTTAGTTCATACTATGTAAATAGGGTTGAACTACTATTTCCTCCAACGTAAGTGAAGGTTCTTCCCTGAATTCAATTAATGTTACTAGGTACTTTAAGAAAAAGCAGCTTCATTTACACATGTCATTTTTTCAGCTTTCCTGCACAACTTTCGCCAATTTTAACTATTAAACTCAAAAGATTTGCTAAAATTTTTTGGGTGTCAATAAGCCTTCATGTATTCTTTTCTGAAAATACAATGTATACATCTTTGTAAATGTAAAAGATATTCACATTTAGTGCACTGATAGAGATGTGGATCTGGATCTACACTTGTAGCATTTGGATGAATAACTATATATGAGGGTTAATAATGCTGACAATGAAAAATGTTATTCTGTGCCAAATAACTTTAAACCAAGTCAAATCTTAAGCTTGTGAATGGCTGATTTAAAAAAATTGTCTCAATTTTTACCATTTGTTTTTGATTCCTGAAATTTGTTCCTTTTCTTTTTTTATCAAATATAAAAGCGTAGTTAAATCATCTGTTAAATATTTTGCGATGCAGTATTTGTCATTTAAAAAAATTATACATTTCCCTTTTACAATTAATATCATTATCCACATGTGTGAAAACGTAATTTCATTGAAAAGCAGTTTATGTTGTGAAGCTTTGAATTCATTTCAGTTACATTGATTAATTGATGAAAGAAACTGGTTTCCAAAACATTTAGAAAATTTCATTTAACTTTTTTTTATTGTTAATACCATTGGAAGTAGGAAAAGGAGAACAACAGTTTGTTGTTGTTTTGTTTTCATTTAATATCACTTGTAGATTTATATGCTTAAATGTTTTGCAGTAAATGCCTTTTTAAGTAATTTGGTTGCTTATTGTCTGGTTTTTTATTAAAAGTATGTACTAATTACTGAAGAAATGTTAATCATATTAAAATACAAGAAATTAGGTTGAAACATAACTTGAATTTCTTATCATCCAGGTATCATTATTTAAGAAATATTACTTTAAGTTTACTGTAAGTATATTGCACTTATTTTAATTTCATTATTCCATTACATTCCAGTCTCCTGTTTATTTATTTGTTAATTTCATGACCTTTTCTTAATTCACATACTGTCATTTGGTTTATTCAAGCACTGACTTCAAACAAGGCTTTTCTTTGATCATGCATTCATCTGTTTGCACAAGATCATTATCTCCAGGCTCAAAATCTCAGTATTACATATCATAAAACAGCTGCCTGGCAGTATAGTGATTTATGACTTCCTGTCAAGAATGGAAACTGCAGGTGGACACAGCCAATCATATTGCTTATTACTGTCAGAACATCCTATAAGAATTAATTACATTCAATTAAAGTTATTTTTTTAATAATACTTTGTGCTGCTGTTGGATTATTTGGAATAAGGTGAGAAGTGCCAAAAAATGCATTATTAAATATGGAAGAAATCGTTTTTGATGCCAAAAGATTTTATCATATTTTGTCGCCACTGTTGCAATTTAAGTAGCATTGGCTTCATACTAACAGGATAGTTCTTTTTACCTTTTTAAGATAGAAATAAATTCTGCGAGTATTCATTTAATTTATATTTTCAGTGTTCAAAAAGTGCACAATATTTCTATCTTAAACTGGTATTATACCTTTTTTAGTTTCCAATCTTATAGTTAATTGACCATATTTAACTCTTTTATTTCGAAATGTTTTGGCCAGTTAATTATCAAATTAAAGATTTTAAAGTATTTTCCATTAATTGATTTGAGAAAGATAAGACTTAAGCGAAATTAACAGCTGAAAATAAGGTGTATAATTGAATTTTTTTTAAAGATGTCTTTTGAATTAAATATTTTTTTTAAGTTTCACCCAGTAATACACAGTTTGCATATTTTCATAAAAAACCCCAAATACCAATGACTTCATAAGTCTAAATTGTCCTATTTGGGAATAATATCTGTATAAAGGACATTGGATTACCAATAATTTTTTTTATAATTACAAGGAACAAACCCTTCATTTCACTGGAAACTAATTGAGGTCATAGAATTATCGTGTAAGATGAAGAATATGTCCTTTAATAATTTGAAATCATTATTTGGAATGTTAATCCATTCCTCCATCATGTCCATATACATGCATTATTTATTTATTACACATTGTGCCACCAGTGTAGATCCAGATCAGCTGGCACATACGTGCCATTTGATCAGGATCTGCACTGATAGCATTTCTGTAAAACATAACCTAATGAATCACAAAACGAACAAATCATCAGTTAGAAGGTTAACCCTTTCCTCCATATATATTCATTTTTATGCTTGTGTGATCCAGATCAGCTGGCACATCCTTGTGATCAGTTCAGGATCTGCACTGGTTGCATTGGGTCTGAAGTGATCTAACAAATCACAAAGCAAACAGAGCAGATCTTGATCATACGCATTGATGCTCCGGCTAATCTGGGTCTACACTGTTTTCCCATGCAATAAAGGTGTATCTATGGAGGAAAGGGTTAAGATTACACAGACCTGTATTGCAAAAAAATATCCGATAACTTGAGAGAACTGAGGCCTTGTATCCTTAATTTTATATTTTGGTTGATGAAAAAAAGGACACTATTTCTTTTGTTAAATTCTTTATTAAATTTAATGTTAATCTTTTGTAAAGGGAAATGTGACACTTCTCTTTCTTATCTTCAGGGCTTTTTTTAACTGCCTGGAGAAGGGGCCTATGCCCTATAATTTTGGGGAAAAAAGCGTGATTTTTTCTCTAGAGGGGAATGAAAATCCTGATGTAAAGTTATTTTTTGGGGAAAACTGCACGGTATTAAATAAACTTTCTGTGGAGAAGGCACCCAAAAACGGCCCCTACGGAGAGGAAAAAAGCCCTGTTCTTAAATAGCAACTTTATTTGTTTAACCCTTTATACTAGATAAGTGTGTATGACCAGTGTAGATCCAGATTGGTTGGCACATCAGAATCTGCACTGTTTGCTTTTTGATTCACTATTATATTTCTGACCAAAAATGACCAATGCAAATCCAGATCAGATGGCATGGATGCACCAGGTGATCTGGATCTAAACTGGTTACTCATTTGTATATAAGCATGTATATGGAGGATAGAGATAATAAGCATAAATTTTATTTCATATGCATTGTATTCCGTATATAATATACCAATATGATGATTTGCTTGTAGTCTGTAATTTTAGACATATCAGCATATTTATATTAAAGTTTAATAATAAATGAATTTTGGGTTTGAAACTGTCTTCTTTTAATTATGGCAAAATTTTAGTTGTGTATTTTTTTAAGATTAATCCTGTTTTAAATCGCAATCTTTTGATTTGTTTTTAACTTAACACAATGTTGTAAAATTCCAAAATCACATTTTAGCCAGTGTCATAAACAACATTGGAACAGATAATTAACCAATTAAGTTCTTAAACAAAGATCCTTAAAAGTAAAAGATTCAGTTCTTAATCAAAGTTTCTTAAAACAACAATTAACCCAAAGTTCTTAAGCAAAAATAACTACTGGTCTTAGGATATTGGACCACTGCTATTGTATTGTGCCTTACTGATTATGTAACATGATGGTTCAACACTGTGGGGGGTGGGGGGCATGTCAGGGTGGGATGGCAAATCAGGTATTTACCTGATTAATATAAAGTGAACAGTAAAGTTAAAGTAAGAATCAACTTCCATAAATTGATTTGAACTTGTGAGTGATTTTGCATTTTAACCGACATAACATTCACTCATTATTTGCAACCTTACAGTGTACATTTAGATCAGCTTGCACATCTGAGCCATCTGATCAGTATCTATACTGGTCTCTTTTTTATTCATTAGTTCATTTCTGACCAAGATGCAACCAAAGTAGATCCAGATCTGACAGCACAAACCCGCTTGCTAATCGGGATCTACACTGTGTGCACAATGAAAAGTCATGTGTACAAAGTGTTCACTGTAAAACGCATTAATTTTGCGAGGTCAAATTTCGCGATTTTCATCAAAAATCAGTTATTTTCTTTATTAGGGTATTTATGAATTTGCGATGTCGTCAGACTCGAAACTGAACTGCATTATTGCAAATATATAATTATGACATTGTATTATCAGATAAAATCCACAGGCTTTTGGAACCCTTAAAAGTATTCTTGTAACAAAAATGTTACTTGAAAGCCTCTATTTAGAAGAGTTCAAATTTTGGAGTTTACAACAACTTTGTCTATTTCATAAATTTTTATCTAACAGGTTTGTATTGTTTCATATTCATATTCAGTTTCCAAACATATTTTACAGATCAGTATGGCAAAGTCATTAACATTATGGGATTTAAAGAAGAAAACTCCAAAAAAGACCCCTAGAAAGCAAACAATCACTGCTGTCAACAGTCCTAAAAAGCCAAAGCTTGTTGACCTTCTGGAAGAAAGCCGGGAAAATGCAAAACTTATAGATGGAGCTAGAAAAATGCTGTCAAATGCAGAAGGATCAGCAGTTCATCTTGGTAGAGAAAACATTCTCCTGATATTAGTCAGTAGACTTGGGTTTTCTACTACTAATTATCTCATGCAGTGCATAAGACATGTCCCTATGAACTTCCCTAGAAGAAGAGAATATGTACATGATATTATGAATAGTGTGGCACCATGTACCTTTCGTGATATTGATTTAGCAGAAACTTGCTTTATGTCAAGGAACGTGGAAAGGGTACATCAACTTCCCCATAATAAGGAATTCCAGGATTTGCTTTGGAAAAGCTCAGTTGATAAACAGACCCCTTACATGTGTTTTCTTTCACCACCAGTGGATTCTTGTTTAGACTGCAAAAGCAATCTTGTTGAAAGATCTGTCTGCAAAGTGACATTGTATACTATGTTTGGACCTTTTCCCGGACTCAAGTGCTCTCTTAGGTGTACATCCTGTGCAATCACGTTCGAGTTGGATAGGTAGGTTTTGTTTCTTATATATTTTATATAGATGGGGAGTTTTGACTGTGAAAATGGATATCAGTGAGCTATGGATCTGTTCAAACATTACTGGTTTTTGTGTTGTTGTTGTTTTTTTAAATAAAAGGGTTTGTCAGTCCAAAGTCTGTCATATTCTTAATAATTTATGGTTGTCTATATTTTAATATTTTCCTAATATCTCTTCATCAAGCTTTCGAATTAGATTTTCTTATAACAAGATGGTAATGATAATGCCATGCTCTTGAGGTCATGTGAACAGACTGGCTGACAGACCAACAGTTACACCTATACAGTAAAACCGCGCCTTACGGCCACTCTTGCTGTTTTGGGCACTTTGTTTTACTAATGAGTTTTAAACAAACTGACACTTCCTTTTCTTTTTGTATCTAGTAAATTACTCCGGGGAATATGGGCACCATTTTAAGCACATTTCAGACTCCTTATCACGGACAATCAAATTAGGTATTGTTCTACTCCTGACCCTTTCACAACAACAGTTCATTGATTGGACTCGTTAAGATATGGACTCATTGTCAATAATTTGGTAACATTGCAAATTGTAATCAGAGCAGACCTGTCTGTGATTTACACAATAGTCTGGGGAACCTGAAGGCTAATCAAGGTACTCCGTAATTCCAATACATGTACATAGTTTAAGACTTGTGTACCTTTTTATTAATTTGGCTATAATTGACAGGCATAGGCAGTTTTGACTAAGAGCCATTTGATTGGGTGGATTATTTTAGTAATCAAATTATTTTATCGTTATTCTTTACACATTTCATAAAAACGTAAGACACAATTAGCAAGATAAAACAACTTTAAAAATATTTACATCAACTGTCATGTTGGGGTATGTTACATATTACTAATTAATGTTGATACAGTATATTAACAATTTTTGGGAGGGAATTCAAAGTTGGTTGGTGATAAATAATTGTAATTAAAAAAAAACAACATTTCACAAAATAAAGTAGTAAGCCAACATGGCCAAAGGAACTCTAACTGTGAAATTGATTACTAATTTTGTAAAGAATACACTTTAAAAAGAATCAAGTATTTGTTATGTTTGGCATATACTGGTATGATACAAATTTGGGTAAATGCAGAAAGTTCTTCGGTCAGGCTATGATGGAAGTGGGATTTTAATTTGTATCAATTTTTGTTCTGTCCAGAAATGTAAGATTTAATTAACATTTCCTCCATATTACACTTTTTAGGCATATGCGACCAGTGTAGATCCAGATTTCTTTTTGCAAAAAAAATCACCTTTATTACAATTGAATTATGTGGTTTTCTCAGCTTAAAAACGATTGATCAAATTAATTTTTTTATTTACAGATTTCACCAAGATTCCTGTGATAGCCAGTTTTATGACCATCCTTATAGACAGGACATTGTTTGTGCATCAAGGAGGGTGTATTTCACTCAAGATGTGTTTGAACTTCTTTGTGAACTCGGGTAAGTGTAATTGGTTTAAAAACATGGACATAGGTGTTTAATTTTATTTTCTCCTGCTAATAAAAATAAATGTTATGATGTATTACTGATGTAAATAACGCAATATTAGGTACAATATTATGTCACAATGCAATTTAAACAATGTCTTAACCCTCTCCTCCATATAAATGCCCTTTTGGCCTGGCACACAAAATAAATCCAGTTCAGCTCTATGAGCACAGATGTGACAGCTGGTCAGGATCTTCACTAGTCGCACACATGTTAAAAGGAGTTAAGGGTTAGAAGACTTTCAAATCTCATTTTAATGGACTGTTCTTTAAATGTCTAAAATCCAATGACTTCTCAAATGTTGTTACCGTTTTAGTGAAAAATATAACAAATGTTATATCAGGTGGAGAAATGCTACAGCTACATGACTTTATAAAGTTTGTTTTTAAGGACCTGTTTTCATTTTATAGTTGTGAAAATAATGATATATGAATATTAAAAAATTTGTTAACCATGATTTAAAGTATGTTCTGGCTTTTTTTTAGGAATCATGCATTTGTGTCTGCTCAAGCATTTGCTGAAACTTACAACTCGGTTTTCCACAACAACCACCCCAATGTCAGACAATTCCAGATGTGGCAGACTCAGATGGCAACGACTAAGATAACTGGTAAGTCCTTTTCTTCCCTGCACCAACTCCCCATCCCACACTGTACAAATTTACATTACTTTTTTGCCCACATTTGTCAAGCACCTGCTCTAGAGATTCATGATGGTAAACAAAAAACCCATTTTTTAATCAGTAATTCTTCTACTAACTTGGGTACATATGAAAAAAAAACAGCTTTCCAGTCCAATATGAGTTACTTCCCATGACTGCAATCAACCAAAAACAATTTCGTATGGGAAAGCTGAATGATCAGTCTATGACCTTAGCACAAAGCAAATAACAGAGTCCATTAAATTGCAGGTCAGAGATCATCGCCGCTA
The DNA here is from genome assembly GCA_038501625.1 of Corbicula japonica. Lineage (NCBI taxonomy): Eukaryota > Metazoa > Mollusca > Bivalvia > Venerida > Cyrenidae > Corbicula > Corbicula japonica. The sequence goes on from JAZAYU010001013.1 coordinate 26,628, forward strand.
GTCAAAGAAAGTAACTTGTGTGTTGCTCTAGTCAGATAATATTTTAAATTTTCACTTCTTGTTTGATTTTTGTATTTTACATGTTTAAAGAATGTTAACCATTCTTGCCGTAAGAAGGCATATAACCACATAAATTAAAAGATGAACAGTGCATCTCCTGATCAGATGGCACTTATGTGCTGGCTGATCTGGAGTTTCACTGTTGGCCAATGCCATAAAAGCTTGTTTATGGAGGAAAAGGTTAATTCAAGATTAGTACATTCATTAAAATTGAATGACAATAGACCATGTCTTAATGAAAGGTAGTGTTGTCACCTGATCATTATTCAATCAGTGCTGTTTAATTTTTTTAAAGATATCCTATATCTGTACTATGCAAAATAAATGTTGTAAAAGTGTGTTGTATTTGTTTTATTTTAGTGATCAATATTTTTCATTTGTTCCTTTTTCTTATTGTATAGGAAAAGAATTAGAGACAGAAGACTACGATGGATGTGATGCCCTAATTGATGGGTTAGATGACAGGACAGAATTTTCAGCTGTGGAGTCAACAGTAACAGGTATATACATTCAAACTATGATGGCTCGATTTACCGGTATTTGGGACCAGCCACTTTTGCTTGAACAATCCACAGGCGAGAGAAAGCCACTGTACATCAACCAAATACAACATATATGAATACACAATATTTCTAATTTTAATGAGTCATTTCATTAAAATGTGAAAAGTATACATTAATCAAGAAAACATACTTATAATATTCCAATTTGGTATACCCTTGGGTTCTCATTTTCTCTAATTGTCTGTATCTATTTATAAACCATGCTCTCCTTTTCTCTATACTTCTTATCTGTGTGGAGGCTGCATCTTCTGTTTAATTCTGCACTTTTATTATTTCCTGGTATGCATATTTAACAATAAAAGTGCAGAATGAAACAAAAGTGCTTAAAAAACTTGAATAATTTTCAAAATAAATTTATTAACACATATAATTGTCCACTTAAAATACGTTAAAGTTCACCATGGTCTCTTTTGGATGTTGATCTCTCATTTCATATACCGGTATTTGACAGAATAAAAACTTTGCAATTTAAATTTCAAATCCTTTGTTAAGTCTTCACTGACACAGGTCTGTATGATTATCGGCTTAATATCTGGGCTAATTTTAGTAACCAACCAAAGTGCCTGCTTACTCTGTAGTTATTTACATAAATGCTGCCAATTCATCATTGATGATAATTGAACTCATTAAAGATATTTTAAGTCTGACATATAAACAATGAGCTTATAGAGAGTTTGAAACAATAATGAAAAACAAGAACTGCCATTCATTAAGATACCTGTGATTTCTACAGATGGTGATATGATGTCATGTTGTCAAGTTCTCATGACCAGAAAAAATGCCATGAATGCTTTTCTGAATGGTGAACTCCTTAATGAACTGCATGAGAGAGGAATGCTGGACATAATTGCAGTTGGAAAGAAATTTACCAGAGAAAATGCCATGCAACAGATTGATATATTACGCAGGAATGAGCTCTATCCCCATAACCCAGAGGACTGCAGCAGTGTATGCAAGGAAAGAGGTTAGTCCATCATTTTTACTTTGACTTTTGGGTCATTGCTAGTGACAAATGAACAGACGCATCAAAACATAGGAGCATTCACCAACCGAACATTAAAACATTTGAACATGTTTTTGAAAAAAAAAAACAGTTGACTAGTCAGAATTTTCACTCATTTGTATCAGATTTTTTCAGGTACATGTTTTAACATTTCATTGTACAGTGAAACCTGTCTTAGCAGCCACCTGATAATAGCAACATACCTGTCTTAAACAGCCATTTTGAATTTGACCTAAACTGACATTTTGTTCTACTTGTTTACTGTCTGTAACAGCCAACTGTCTTCAGCAGCCACTTATTGTTACTCCATTGAGTGGCTGCTAAAGACAGGTTTGACTATTCTTAAAACCCCTCATTCTATTTGTCTGTTTTATAGTAGAAAGAAGCATTTCTAATTAATCTGACTTATATAATTAATTGTCTTGGGCCATTTTTTCACGATCTTAATATAGTACTTAGTCAATAAACCTCCTTTAATTGACTTGAAAGAGTTCTTTTGTAGAACCAGTGTCTGTTTAATTTATTTAAAATTTTAATGACATGTGCATTAATATGTAGTTGAGGAGCGTGGACGAGAAACTTCATTATAATTTCATTGTGTTTCTTTTCAATTAAGGATGCGAAAACCTTAGAGTTATCGATGGATGCTGGAAATTATGCATTCCTCACTGTATGATGGCAGTTAAGGTAGAAGTACACGGGAACCCTTTGCTGAATTTTCCCAATGTGTGCACTGCAGAGACGGCACCCAATTCAGTATTCTGCCATGACCACTTAAAGCTTCTGAAGAAACATAACATTCCAACAGACAAAAGGGCATTTCTGCAACACATTGGTTGTAAAGGTATTAGAATATGTTAGCATTTGAATGTATCCTTTGTATCATATTATGAATACATGAGATATGTTGATAAAATATGTTACTGATGAGATTTGCAGTCAGTTATTTTGAAATTAATATCATGTATGTATTAATATTTCTAAGTAAAAAAGATTTCCATGCTAGGGAACTACAAGTATGTATTTAGAGTATACATTTAGATAGCCATGTTAATGAAAACAGTGATCCCCAGATCGACTGACTTGCATATTCTTGCTGTTGTGTATGGCATAAGGTCAAATTAACTTCATATTTGTCATGTTGGGGCATATACCAAACTGAAACATCTTTATGGACTCAATTTATTTCTTAACTTTTAGAAAATCCTAAATCTAAAGAAGACATCAGGCAAGTCGATGAACGTATCCTCCAAGTCAGTGATATGCTGAAGAATGAAGATCACAATGATGCCTTCGCCTCTCAGTCAGCAATGTCATATCAAGGTAGTTATAAAATGAAATTTAAAAAGTTTAATTAGTTGTCACATGTTTACATCAGATTATGTTGTATAAGACATTATATTTAAATGGAATTTTGCCAGTTTCGTTTCAATGCACACTGTCTAGAAAAAATTTGATCGAAAGTCTATTTGATTCTGTGTTGGGCAAATGAAAGCTGTCACACTCTGACATAATACTCACTGTCTCACTATACAACATTACTATACTGGCAATACCAATAACTCATTACCAATACTTATTCAACATTATGCCATCTGCTTGCTTGAGAATTTCAGTTAACCAAAATATGCTTAATGGTAAATCACTTTGGAGCAAGATGAGATGTTAAAAATAAATTTGGAATATATACATGTACATGTATTCACATTTCCAATGTACAGAATAGCTTTCAAGATCCATAACAGTTACTCTGCTGCACTCATTTAAAATGATGTCTCTTGTTAACATAGATTTTAGAAAATTCAGTTACATGCACCGGACTCCTAACATTGATAATAGGACAGTTTTCAACTTACTGCTTCACCAAGACCCCTATAATTTTTAAGGTTATGCCCTAATTTTGTGTTAAAGTTTCTTTTTTCCCAGGATTTTCAGTGATACACAACAAAAAATCAATTGTCCAAAACCATGACCTACTAATTTTTAACAAGATTCTTAGCTACTTCAGAAATATTTTAGCTATTTTCATTGAAACTAAAACATATGTCGAAAATTATGAGATTTACTATACTAGTTATTATTTATAGCTTTGGCATTAATCATTTTTCATAATAACTTATTTTCTCACTGTATTAGAAATGTTATATAATTGATTCCCTTTTCATTAAATATTTATGGTATAGAATTAAATCCATTTGAAATTAAAATGTATCTCTCATTAATGACTTGTTTATATTCTGCACATGACTGCTAAGCAATTTCATTGCATTCTTTGTTGCAATTGAATGAAAGAGTGCTCTGTCAGCTGTTGTTTTCAGCACCAGTGAACAGAAGATAGTTGTTTTGTTCCAGGAATCGGGAAATTAGTCCAGCACATAGACCCTGACCTATTTGAATTGGACACTGCGGAAGAGTGTAACAAAGACACTGGCGAAAAGTCACGTCTGAGGCAGAGATCTAGAGGAGTGTTTGTTTGTGCCAGCGGAGGAGGCAATATCTTGTGCTTTAACCCTCTATACAAGTATGTTAACTTATACATAGAAAAGCTAAAATATATTGTATTTTATTCATTAAAAATACATTTTCAAATGGTCATCCAGCTTCTTAAAATAATAAGTTTATTTGATGCACAACAGAAAGAACAATGCAGAATTTTAATGCTGGTAAAGTATGATGTATATTTTTTTTTTTTTAAATTAACGAGATAACTTCAATCTGTCAGCAAATGGAAAACTGTATTCTGAACATCTCAAAAATTAAGCAATCAATATACAGGTGGGTGAAACAATGTCACATGCAATCAGATTTTTTTTCTTGTTATTTTCATGTGTGTTTATATTTAATTATTTCTGCATTATTTCTAGACAAATCCTGAAACCTAAGAACCATGTGACAAATCAAAGAAACTATGACACATGAGACTCCATGTGAATCACTTTTCTTTTTATTGTTAGCTAAAAGGCATTCATAACATTTAGGTACACAATAACAATTTGTATGACTCCAGCGCTATATGGGCGTTTTTTATTGATGTTTCTGACATAAAAATTCAGATTTAAGCCATCCTAACAAATAATGAGGAACATGCCGACGGGGTGTTCCCAATCCGTCTTTGTGAGAACCATAATAAAACATTGATTGCATTATGCCAGTATAATGGGAAACACATTACTATTCACTGATAACCCTTTCCTGTACAGATACGCATTTTTTATGCGTGTGCGACCAGTGTAGATCCAGATCAGCTGGCACATCTGTGCCGTCTGAATGCATGTGCGACCAGTGTAGATCCAGATCAGCTGGCACATCTGTGCCGTCTGATCAGGATCTGCACTGGTCGCATTTTGGTCAGAAATAACCTAATGAATCAAAAAGCGAACAGTTTAGATCCTGATCAGATGGCACGGATGTGCCGGCTGATCTGGATCTAAACTGTTCGCCCTAGCAGTTAAGGTGTATCTGTACAGGAAAGGGTGAATATAGGACCTCATAACAGGCTAATAGTAAATGAGAGGTCTGTAATGCAGTGGCAACCTGCTCGTATGAGTTTTTACACTGAGTGGTCTTATGAAAATTTGAAAAACATTTATTTACAAACAATAACTTCTTAGTTAAAGTATGTTGTGTTTGCAGTCCCCTATTTGAATATATTCGGCTTCGTTTGACAATTATGAACTGGTAGAACAAAAATATTGTTTATATATTAGGAGCGTTATGAAAATCAGTGTGTTCCCACTTTATCCGTGTGTTCCTCATTATTAAATAATTTTGCTGCATTTTTTACCACCGAAAACAATAACCATAAGTCTGTGCAGCTCTGGAATCAAATTTAACACATCATAATTTTGTGTGAACACATTAAGTTCACACAAAATGTAACAAAAACTCTTATTATCCTAATAAATAGCATGAATATTACTTTTTAGGGATAGTCCTTATGATGCTTTTTTTTTGTTTTGTCACATTTCCTCTTTTCATGAATAAATGGGGACATTGTGAAAAAATATCTGCTTAAATATGATGAAAGATAATTTCTTTATATGGTTTGTGCAGTAGAATCATTTCAGAGAAGTGCAGAGATAAGAAAGTTGTAATCAAATACAAGAACATAGTGAGATTAAAATCAATCTTGTTTGTGCATTTCCACCAAGTGTGCATGACATAGTTTCTGCACATTGAGGTTTATGAATGTGATATTTTTAAGTTTTAACCTTAATTATGTAAGAGTGACTCCTGAAAGTACAAAGCCCAAGGTCACACAAGTGGTTTACAGGTCAAAATTTCTGGTAAATCTTGTCTCATATTTATGTTTACATATGAAATACCTATTATTATTGTTCAGAGAAACAATTGACTAAATGTAACTGGTGTCAATATATATATAACAATGACAGTTGAAGATACAAATATTTAGTCTTGTATAATCATATACTCCCCATGTTGCCGACCGAAGTGAGCAGCAATTTTTTTCATGTAATTCAATACTTTTTATTTTCCTTTAATTTTTCAGGTCAGAGAGCCCAAGTCAAGTGTTCATGCTTGTTGTAAACATGATTTATCAGGAACTCAAAGATGTACCCGCCAGTCAACTTGAACAGAGATTAGAGAATTACATATTGAGTTACGACAACATGTGTCATCTAGACCAGCTGAAGGCAGCAAAAGTAGATCTGCCTCTTCCAGGGCCCTTTAAAGACATGTGGCATAAAATAAAAAAAATTATTGACAGATTACATTTGAGTAATCACAAGAATCAGCAGTGTAAAACTAAGTACAATCCAGATGATATTTTGCCACCAGGATCCAACACTTTGGCAACTGAGCAGATATTTGCATGGATGTCGCGATACAAAAAGGTTGTCAATTCAATGACTCAGACACACCATTTGTTTTACCTGCACAGAATGTGCAAGAGGAGGAACCGTTATACTGGTCAGTGCAGACAAAGGGGAAGAGAACCATTATTGCCTGGAATAAATTATAATATAAGTAATACATCTAGCAACACTTAGACATGGACAATAAGATTTCCTAGCTAGGGTTGTGCTCACCATGACAATTTTATTAAGACTCATTTTGTCTGTCACAGCCACAAATTTAAGAAGAAAGAGAAAGACGGTCGAAGGAAAGCATGGCAAATCAGATAGATGGCCTATTGCTCCTTCTGTTTTGTTATGAAGTGAGCCCCATTATCATGTAAGCATCCTCCTACTTTATTCATTTCATAACAAAATATATTTGCACAATACCAGACATGTTTTTAGGTATCAGTTTAGAATCTGTATTTGAGAAATGAGTGGCATTGGTTATGTATTGCCATTGATGCTTAAATGAAGTGATCTAGTTAGGACAAATAAAAATTTCTGCATCTTGATATTTTTGAAGACAGGTGTGACAATGCTTCCTGACATAACCTCAGGAATAATACATCATGTGATATTGTGACACTTGTATATTTGGTACCCCAAAATGTTTAGGTAAAATTGACATGTCTAGACATGTTGCAGACAATTTTAAAAATGTTAGTGTATATTGATTCCATATCTATTTTTGGAGACAGGTGTGACAATTCATTCTGACATAACCTCGTGAATACAACATATGATGTTGTGACACTTGTATATTTGATAATCCAAAATATTCAGGTAAAATTGACATGTCTAGACATGTTGTATAAAATTATTTCACCTGATAGTGTGTTATATTGTTTTTCCTCAAAAGGCATTATTGGTATCTCATAAAATTCAAGTTCGGCCACGGTCCAGGCATTTATGAGTTTGATCCTTCTTTTTTCAAAGTTAGGCTACTCAATATAAGACAGGCCAAAAGGAACAAGACCAACAATTCATATCATTTTAAACTTATATGTATATTTCATTTTTCATATAACACTTTACATGCCCTTATCAAATATGATGTCTTTTAGAAATTTATATATATAATATATTAGTGGAAATTTTATGAAACCCCAAAATACGATAATTCCACAGACATTGATGGACCTATATCTTTTATCTAAAACACTGTTTCAAATATATCAAATGTAAACTCTGGAAAAATCCTTAAAATGCACAAACACAATTATGTTTGTAGCAAATTATGTAATTGTTAAAACATGTTGCCTATTATACCTGTTTCCACATTCCAAAATAATGACTTATTCATTACTATCAAAGACATACTATTATTAACAGCTGTTAACACTCTCAATGTAGTTGACCAATTAACAATATGATCACTAGATTTATTCAAGTTGATAATGAACTTTAATTGTACTTAAAATACAACAACATAACTGGTGTTCCTACTTATTATAATTGTTGCAAACAATTAATTGGAAACCTTCAAAAGGAATTTATTAATCTTTTTTCTGTTTATTACAAAGTTAACACATATTTCAAATTAATTGCAGTTACAGAGATAAATAGACAGATAAATTAAACATATAACTGAATGCTTTGCTCATAAACCCCCTTTTTTAATTTTGATTCAATTTAACACATTTCAGCAGACCATACTGTTTTTGCCAAAATATAATTATGACAGTTTCAAACATTTTTACTTTTTATTTGTACATTTTATAAACATTTTATTGTGTGTTGGGATCAAACCCAAGGTTTATGCAAATTCAATAAACAAGAAAAATATGATGCTTATTGAAGTTTTAAGGAGCCTTAAGTGTGCATAATCTGAAAATTTTATTTTGAAAGTACATTGAATTCAGAAGCTCAGCTGCTTACAAATATAAAGCATATGGATATATTCCATAACATATCTGTTACAGAACTATATAATGATGTTTGAATTCTCTAAGAATAACTAAGATCTAATATTTTTTAGAAACAATTGCTTTGTTAAACCTAGCCCAACTATTTGTGCGTGACAAGAGCTGTTCTATATATACGATGGTCGCTCTTTGCGCACAACCCAGTAACTATTCAAATCAATACGGAAAAACTTCCTTTTATTTCTATATGCGGACAATTGGAAAATGAATTGCAACTTTTCAATCTTTTGCCGGAATCATAAAGCAACTTAAACCATATTTATTTTTTAAAAAATTACATACCTGAGATGCCAAATTCAAGTAGAATCAATATATGTAATCCTTTATAAGTAACGTTTTCGTTTTTTTATGCAAAACTGTTTTAAACCTCCACCCATGTCGATTACATCGCAAAAAGTTTATCTGGCTTGCGGTTATCGATAATTTTCACAGTGTAAACGGCATATGCTGTGGTAGGTTTAACAAGTTATTTTGTGGATTATTCGTTCATTTTATTGTTACTTTAATCATTATCTATGTTTATAACGATATTTGACATACAAGTGTTCAAATTTTCATGTGGGAGTGAAGAAAAAAAAAAGAATTGAAATAGAGTCGATTTCCACCACAATTTCGATCGTAACAGCTTGAGACGTAAAGGACAGACAACAAAAACATCCTTATGATAATGGGTCTGTGCTTGCAGTCGAATTTATGAGACTATGATGAGCCCTCATCATTGTTAAAAAATATGTTAAAAAACAAAATAAAAACCCATATACATCTATACATTAATGTGTTGAGAATTAATTGATCTAGAACAAATAAAAATCTTTAAACTTAAAGATACATTTCTGTTAATTAAACATGTCGAGTACACATATTGTTGTTTTTTTATTGCTTTACCTTGAAGTAGACACTATAATGTATGAAACATATGAAGAAAGAAAATATTACATGAATTTGGTTACAATTCGGCTGCTGTACATGAAATAAACATTAGGTAGTAAGTTTTTTTTAAGGTGACATGTGTGAGAATGAGGTTTTAAACATGTTTTCCAATTTGTCTAATTCTTTTGCTGCAGTATAGTTGCAAGTAAAATCTACAGATAGTAGAATGTTTGTTGATGTTAGATGGTTAAACAATACAATGTGACACATGCTCATGCCATTATGCCTTTAATTAGGGTTTCTGTTTGTTGAATATTCTTGATTTTTTTTTATTTTACCCTATGAACTTTTCTATATTTTCCCTAACATGCACAAATAGTAAGTTTTTTTTATAAAAATAATTCCTAACTTTCATCCATGCAGACAGCTCATCATTAATTGGTTAACAATTCTTGCCTTTTCATTAGTTAAACAAATCTGGGTGTGATTGGTTTTCTATGACACTGCTGCAAACCATTGTATATATAAATTCAGGTTCTCACATTGATTCATTAGTATCAAATTACTAACTGTGGTTTGGAATCTAAGGATTAATTGTTTGAGTGCAAGATTTGAGTTTAAACTTTTCTAATTAATAAGAGATCTTTGTTGTATAGTGATATTGTGTTTATAATTTTGCTTTTGCCATCTTTGACATTATTTAATCAGTGTTCTTCATTGTTGTGTATTGTTACTGTGGATATTTAATATTGGAGCAAGAGATAACTATGAGGGTAAGTGAGATAGATTAAGTTGTAAGTTCTAGAAAAGCCCATTGCCCATTAACCTTGCCAAGGACAATGGTTTATGGTCCTAACCATAGGCATCACCAATATCCATAGTTATTTTTCTGATATCCCTAGTTATTGTCAATTACTATTCCATTGGCTGACATGTAGGATTTTCACCAAAAGTTATGGTTATACAGCTGAAATCTATAGTTATTGGTTGATAACCATGGATATTGGATTATTGGTGCTTAATGCTTGCATATATATTAAGAGGAACAGGTTAATCTTTAGGTTGAACTTGACTTCGACGGCTGAATATTTTATGCAAAGAGAACACATTTTGATTGGACTGGGATATTAATTTTAGATAACCAATTTTTCGACTTTGACATGAGTGACACAATAGTACATGAAGTAATTATATTGTAAAAAGAACGTAAATATATAACCTGTTATACAATGTGTTTTTTTTCAAGTGTCAAATATATATTTTATTTCATGTTTGAAATGCAATAGATACAATAAATGCCTATTTTTTGCATTATCAGACCACTTTTCTTTCATTCCACCGCATTAAAATGACCCAAAGCTTAAGGTGAGTCAATGTCGAAAATCAAAATTAGCCTGCATAAAAATGCAACTATCTGCATCTATTGAATTCCTTATGTGTGGTAAACCAAATGGGTTCTGTTGTTAATTGTTCGCAGTGTCGTATTTGAAATTATTATACTTATATTAACATGCTGCCTTTTCTCAACGTTTTGGCTGTGTGGGGAGGCTGTGTTTTCTGTGTGTGGCTATTCCTTATATGCATATTTTTTATGCCCCCGTCATCTACTGATTGAACCATCTGGCCTTCCATCAGTTAACATTTTTCAGCAAGTTTTATTTCTCAATTTCTACAAAGAGCATTGGCATGAAAGTTTACACACTTTCTTACACAGGTCATGACTCTGACAAGTTACATCACTCTGGGTACCTTATTTCTGGTGTTATCTCCCCTTTTTGTACTTAGCAAAATGGTTCACCTGTTTCGGCAATTTCGCAATATCCAGAAAGAGAATTGGCAAGTAAGTAACTTACTGAACAGTGCACAGATGATGGCCCTTACATAACTCTGGCTTCCTTTTGTCTGGGATTATCTCCCCAATTTGTACTTGGAGATAATTGGTTAACCTGTTTTGGCAAGTTGGGTAATGTTCAATTTCTACAAATAGCATTAGCATTTACTATACAGTACACAGGGTATGACAATTAACCTAACTCTGGCTATCTCCCCTAAATTGTACTTAGAGATAAATGTTTTAACATGTTCCGGCAAGTTGGATATTTCTCTATTTCTACAAGAGCCGTGGCATGAAAGTTTACACACACACACACTTAAAGTGAAGATAATCCTAAAAATAAGGTAGCATAAATAATTTAACTTGTCATGACCTGTGCATTAAAAGAAAGTGTATTAACTTTCATACACTTAAACCATTTTTCAAAGTATGAAAAGGGGAGGTAACCCCAGAAATTAGATACCCTGTAAATAGTCATGACCTTGACAACTGTCTGTCTGTCCCGTCCCGTCCGTCAGTCCATCCATCCGCCTGTATGTCTGTCTGTCCATATCTGGTAATGTAGAAGGCGACTGCTTTGTCAGGTGCAAAAATAATTTCAACCATACAAAATATTTTATTTCGAGGCTAGACTGTATAATTTTGTTATTAAGTAAACATTTATCTTTACTTAATATTGGTGTAGTTTCCCCTACTTATTACAGCACCCGTGTATACACATATTCAGTTCTAATATCTAGACTGTATAACTTGGTTTGTTAAGTGTCAATGGCCAGTTGCAGAGTTTGATAAGCATTTAATCATTTCTAATGTAGGTTCTTAGTTAAAATAATTAGAGACTGATCTTTGTATTACTTCATGGTTTTTTTCAATATGAGGCTTGGAGTTTTCTTGGCACTTTAACATGCTTAATATTTCCATATGTGAATTTTTGTTATTGTGATAACTATTAAAGTACAAGGGTAAATTTCTGGATTTTTTAGAATTGTTCAAGTTATGTTTTGAGTTGGCAAGTATTTGCAAGTATTTGCCTCTAGAGCAGTAATTAATGGGGTAGTTAAAACCTGAAAATACCACTGGAAAATATTGGGGATATTATTAATGCCCAACTTGGGTTTGTATTGACAAATAATTTGATGCTGAATAGCTACACTGGGTCTCACTTAGTTTCATAGTAATGAGCAAAGAGCATGTTTTGGTGAAAATGAGGCATAACTTGGAAAATGGTGGCATGAGATAAGGCTCATGTATGTAACTTTGTAGATTTGAACTTTTGAAGTACATCTTTTTTTCATATTTCCTACTGTTTTACACATACCACCACAAAATCTAGTTTGCCTAACTTCACAGAGGCTAATTCAATGAATAAGCTTGTTGTTACTATTATGATTTTTATTCACAACACATGATATCAAGTCTCATATGATATTTGTGACCATTTTTAAAAGGATCTCTTAATTATTTCTTTAAAATATGAATAATTTTCAAGATATTCACTATATATTCACTATATATATATATATATATATATGTCTGTACCATTTATATTTAGTTTAATATGCATGTATTAAGGGAGAAATTTAATAGTTCAGTGTTTAAGAAAAGTACTATTATTCACCAACATGTTGAATACGCTTCATCATAAGTCCAGTAAGTCCAATAAGGATAACATAGCTTTCAGTCAAGCCAAAAGATATTGAAGAATAAATTCTGGTTATGAAGTTTTTTATCGTTCGGTAAAAGAAGTTTGTGACATTATCCTGTTGAAATAATTGATAGTGCTGATTGTCGTGTGTCAAGATGAACTGCTTCAAAGTACAGTGTAAAGATATCCTGAGACAATGTGCGGATATGATACCTTTTGTTGTTATACCCCCACCAACGAGGTTTAAGGGGGTATATAGGAGTGAGCCTGTTGGTCGGTCAGATTCTTCGTTTCTGGATGATAACTCTGGAAAGGCTTAACAGATTTAAGTAATTTTTGGTACACAGGTGTAACATCGTAAAATACAGGTTCGATTTTGGGGCTGGTGGGATCAGTGTCAAGGTCACTCTTACTAAATATAGAACTCCTGAAAGTTTGGTACACAGGAGTAACATCACAGGATACAGGTCAGGTTCAGCTTTGGGGTTGGTGTGGTCAGTGTCAATGTCAGTGTTATTTAAAATAAAAAAAAAGGTTTCCGGATGAAACTCTTGAAATACTTCACAGATTAAAAAACTGTTCAGGGACATAGATGTAAGATCAGAAGATACAGATTGAGTTCGACTTTTGTGCCTGTGGGGTCAATGTAAAGGTCATTGTAACTTAAAATAGAATAACTATTTCTGTACAATAACTCCTGAAATACTTCAAAGATTTAATTAATTTTGAAACAGATGTAACATTACAAGATACAGGTTAGGTTGGACTTTCCGGCCTGTGGGTTCAAGGTCAAGGTCACTGTTATTTTAACTTCAAAACTCTCAGTAACTGAGACTAGCTTGGAATGAGAATCTTGAAAGGAATTGGTGTATCGGTGGTTTCAGTGAGAAAGATGACTTTTGGAATTGAAAGTAAGGCCTGTGGGGTCATGGTCACTGTTACTAAGAATAGAAAAAATGTACATGCTCAATTACTGTAGTTCGGTTCAGACCTGGGTTCATTTACAATTATAATTTAATAAATTATAATTAATTACCTTTTTTCAAGTAATTGAATATAATTAATAATTGAAACAAAAATCAATTATTTTAATTGTTATTAATTAATTAAAATAAAAAAAATGCATTTTAATTGTCAGTTACATAGAATTACTCTTCAATTATCATACATATAGCAGACAGTAACATGTGGCAAAACATGGGTTATTGTGGGGAAGTTTTTGTCAACCAAGGTTATAAATTTCACACTTGCTCCTCATTTAAACAGGTGCTACTTTGGATATGAACCTGAAAAAGTTGCTAGACAATGAATGAATATGAAACCATACAATTACCGGTAGTATAAGTAGCCTAAAGGAAGAGAATTTGTTAAATGGAAAGTTGCTACTTTTTCTTCCATGTATCATTCTTCTTTGTCTATGTTTGTTAATCATACTTTTTTGTTGCCATTGCAAACATATGATAGACCAGAACCACAAAGCAGAGAGTTTACCAAAGTTTTCAAAGATAGTTGAAATCTACCTGGTTCTACTTGCATCATCTGCCCCACATGAACAGCTTTTCAATAACTGGGAAAGTGTTTAAGCCTATACATTGTTCACTTACTTACAGCAACTTTGAAGCATACATGTTTTGAAAGGCAATAAGGTCCTATATATCTGCATCTGAAATCTGTCTTTGATCAAGATTCTGTTTGTGAATATATTTTCTATTTTGAAAATAATTAAAAATAATTGAAAAATAATTAATTATTTTCCTTAAAATCATTGTAAATACTTAATTACTTATGGAAAAAGCAAATAATTATAATAATAATTTATTTGAAAAATTTCTGATTTAATTGTAATTAATTAATTACTTTTCAAAATAATTGAACCCAGGTCTGGCTCAGTTTGAGATAGGTAGTCTGTGAATATGAACCTTGGTATTAAAAATGGGCCTGGTCACTGTTCACTGTTCAATAATAAATGGTTTCTGGATGATATCTATTGAAAGGCTTCACATATTTTAACATTTTTTTGGCACACATTGATATTAATAATTCCCAGTTGAGGTATCAAGCACACATGTGGGGTTATTTAATCAATTTCAGTGATAATTCTAGTTGATTATAATCCATCACTACCGAACATTCAGTTATCAATATATCTTGGCTGTTAAAGCTTTCTTAAAAAGATAAAATGCAATACAACCACAATTGTAGACCAGTTATTGTATGTAAACTACAGAAAATGAAAAGAGTTAGTATGCACGATTTAACCATGAATACAAGCATTTTTCAAAAAAATGTAACAGACATGGTTGCTCACATTGTAAACATGTTATTGAGAACGACATATTGACAGTTTTAATACTTTGCAGACATTTGAACTTTACATAACAATGTCATCTATCTTAATAACTGTAAAAAGTGTCGAACACATTGAAGTATTGAAAAACATGAAAAGTCATTGCTTTGATATGAACAATTTTAGTGTTAATCCATTTTATTCCACCAATGTTGCTAAACATTTTAATAAATCAGCATTCGTTGGGCGAATTTTACTATAGATATGATACATGGGGAGATCGACAGACTAATCAAAGAAACATACTGGATACATAAATTCCATACTTTACATCCAGTGGGAATGATAATCGTCTAAGATCTGAAATAATGTTTAATGTTAATTTATGTAAGTTAAATCACTATATGATAGTAAAATAGTGTGAGTTTCTTATTTCCAATATTCAAAATTGTGGAAAATAAATGTGACAGACATGCACCAAATTACTCCACATACACCAGTAAATTGTGGAATATTTTAATATAGAACTGTTCATATACCAAGACTGTCTTCTATTGATTATATGAGTAATTTTAACCATTTTTTATGCAGGTTGTGCGTGAAATTGTCCTGTCTCCAACTAAGAGTAGATGGGGGGTGTCTAAGAACGGGCAGTTTGACCAGAGAACTAACTTTGCTTGGCGCCTCAAGTATAGTGTAGCGACGTCTTTACCGTCAGGACCAGGCTATGTTGTTGACGTAATTCGTTCTGCAGACAGGAAACAAGGGTTAGTTAAAATATTTAATTTAGTTAGAAAAATGCAATATCTCAATATAACAATAAAGGAAACAGTGTGCCAAATTTCAATGGTCATAGAAATTGACACTTCAGCTTTTTGTGTTTGGGGGAATCAAAGGGTCATTTGATGTTGTGAAATGAAGCCCATTTTCTGCATTTTATCAGTCTATTTTGATCAGGGGTATAGAGTGTTACTTGCAGTTATTGCAAGATAACAAGAATTCATTTTTGGGATGGAAAAGGAGGGGGAATGAATCCTCAACAAGATCCATTTATCTTATCATATTGATTTAGTATCTATTGGTCTAAAACCAAAGGAAAAAAAGAAAACTGTTGTTGTTAGTTAATTCAGTTTATTTGCTAAAACTCATATTAAAGTGATAATATTTCCTTGAATCAGTTGGCTTTATAAACTGTGTTCTAGTTTTATTTTTGAAAATGCCACAAACTTCTTAATACGACTGTAAATAATCAGTTTGAGACTTAATGTTAAAAAATATCAATCTCATCATATACATGACATGTCTTTCTTACAGGACTGCATTCTTCCTATGTAGCCACCCACAGAAAGATGTGCATCACTTTGTGCAGGCAATACAGACTTCATTCAAGGTTGCCAATCATCCAGAAGATGGAGGATTTTTCTCCACACTAACAAAGAACGAGCTTCTACGGTTGATTACAGAGATGGATAAGGAACTACGAGAAAAAGGTTTTTATTTACGACCCTTCAGCTTATGTAATTGTGGTCAATAAATGTGTTTCTTAGTTGTATTAAAATACATGTTGTCAAAGATGCAGTAGCAGAAAGAAATCATATTTTTAGGAACCAGTTTAAAAAAAAAGATCTATTCAAAAGTAGATTATGATAGCAAAATGAACATGTTGATAATTACTTGTTGTAAAATATAAAAAAACTGTTCATTTTACTCAACTAACATTTCAAGGTATCAATTGGAGTCTTATTTGTATAGATCAAGATCAGTAAACTTAGTAATACCGTTAAGAAGTGTTTTTAAATAAATTATTATGGCCTTTACAAGATGAGATGAAGTTACTGTTCAAATTTAAGCAGTTACAAGCCTTGAGCAAGACATTATTCGAAAATAACAACAATTGCTGGAAACATGTGCGGCTATGATGTATTGCATCCATTGAAAGGCTTCTATTGGAAAGATAGCTTTATTTATTGCTTTATTTGGAACACTGTCTCAATTGTTATTTAAATTCTGCAGATGAAGAAGTCTACAAGAAGACATTAGTGCAGTTGGTTGGAAGCCAGCCCAATAGTAATGTCACGTTACTGAACCCTTCACAGATGTTTTCAGGAGCAGGCATTGAAGTATGATAATTTTCATTGCACAAATTTATATGGGTTGTAGAAAAACTGGCAATCACACTTTAGTGATGGACTGTCTCATTTCCTATTCTGCTTACACAACATAACATTAGGATGTTTAAATTTAAAACTCACATCAACAACAACAATCAAAGATAAGGGGCAAAATTTATGTAAAGCTCATTTATTATATTCCAACGAATGATTTTAACATCCTGCAGTGTTAATCTACAACTCTTCAGATTAGTAATTCTGTAAATCGGACAATGTAGTTTTGCACAATTTGCAGCTTCCAGGGTTTTATGTAATGTCGTAACTATGTCATAATTTTCCAATACATACTCAAAAAAACAGGAAATTTCTTTCACTGTTAAACAACTGTCCGTAACTTGTGTGACATCATCACCATGAGCAAATCATGTAAATAAATCTTAAATTTGCATCAAGTAACTATTGTAAAAAATACTAATAAATTGATAACCATACATGATATCTAAACTTCAGATAAGACCGGAAGACAGTAGATACATATGGATTGAAACCTGGCCAGGCAGCCCACCAGCCCATTTGTACAGGGAGATAGAAACACCATTCTCAGTAATTTCAGCTTAAAATTTTATTAAGAAATAGTATTAAACCTCAGGCTTCAATTTAAAAGTCACTTATCATAGTACAATTACAAATTCTATTTTCATAAGGTAGATTGTAATAGAAGAAAGGAGATAAACATGGAAAGCTGTCAATGGAATTCATTTCTTTTTTTATTGTTGCACAGGGTATTAAAAATTGTGCCTTGTGCCTCCTTGTAATAATCAAAATATGTTTCTTCATTTTTATTAGTGGTGAAATAAATAAGTTTGTTCATGAAGTTACACTGTTTTTTTTTGGGGGGGGGGGGGGGGGGGGGGGGTAGTGATCCAAGGACAAACTAACATTTTAAAGATGGGCAAAATGTACCTCAAAATCGCAACATCAACAAACAAAACGGTCACTGCAATTGTTAGTGGACAGCTTTACTGTTGATGCTAACCAGAATATATTGCTCTAATGCAAAAAGCAATTTTATTTTTAAACAGCAACAGGAAGTGCAAGATGTATATACTTTCCAAAAAAAGTTCACATGCACTCTTTTAAAACTGTAAAAATTAATGTATATATAGGATTACTATAAATACACATCATTTTAATTGATATGAAAAGAAATTGAAGATGAGCAAAAGAAAGATTTATGTAAATTTGCACAATAAAATATATAAATCTATGGCCTGTTAATAAACTGTATATTAAGTGAAGATGTTTATTTATAATTTCAGTTAGCAGCAATTGGGGAGTGGTTGGCTCTGGCCAAGAGGATTCAGGGGGATAACTTCCCTGCAACTTTGATGGCCCTTGGTGCGACAATGGGAATGTGTGCATACAGGCACCTGCTCAACACTGTTGGTCATTTTAATCTGCCGTTAATGTTTGGGCCTCCCATGAGCGGCAAGACCCTCACAGCGCAGTGCCTTGCGAAGATAACAGGGGCTGACTCTGTATATTCAAGGTATAATATTCATTCACTTTGTATGTTACTACCTGACAAGGTTACAAGAACTGATCCATTTGAAAAAAATTGAACGAGAGCAAAATACATTATGATATGATAATGGAGGTATTATTATGGGTTATGTGATATTTAAAAAAATGTACTTCAATAAAAATATTAGATGATTAGAAAGGAAAAGGGTAAACAGATCAGTATATATATCTTATAACATTTTTATAACTCATAATTAACATTTTAATGTTCGTAATTCTTATGTTACACAGCACAATCACGATTGTTGAACATTCATTCTGTTGTTTATATGAATGTGCTTTTTTCAATAAATATATTTCAGAACAGCTTTAAATCGCTCTTGGTGATCCTACCTGAGTTTGGCAGACCTACAAGAGTCTTATGCTACTCTGTTCTTAGCTGATTAACTTCCTGGTTACTAATTTGTCGATATGCATTGAATTCCACTTACACTTTTTCTGTTTCAGTTTGAACACAATGTCATGACATTTTACATTACAGGTGCACACTTGCGGCCCTGACAGAACTTTGTTCTATGTCAACAATTCCCATAGTTTGGGATGACCCGACAGGTCCAAGTGATGTTTGCCAGCTGGCGATCGACTTAGGAAATGGGGCAACAAGAGGCACCAGAGACCGGGTGATTGTTCCACAGACAGGCTGCCTGGTGACGGCAAATTTCAATTTGGGAGAAGCCATGAAGTATGATTTGTTTAAGTTTTATACCACACAAGATTAATGTTTATAAAATATTTTACTTTAAGAATTACATCTAGAGACCACAAGATGTGTGTACTTAGTGGACAGATGATGACTGCACCATTCTGAATTGCCCATATGCATAAATATCTTATTCAGTTTCCATCATTCTCTATTTGTTCAGTATTAAGGATGGAAAAATGATCATGGCATATTTTAAAAGCCGGAAAAACACATGCAAATAGAAAATTTATGATTTTTTTTAAAATATACAAGAACAGTAAAGCAATGCAAATGGATTAACCCTTTTTTCATAGATAAACCTTTTTTCCCTCATCAGACAGCTGTAGGGTTCCGGCTCATCTGGATCTCATCTGGTCGCAAATGTGTAAAAATGCCTAGAATTATAGAAAGGTTAATTGTTACGATAACAATTATTGAAAGTATTTTAAGCACACACAAGGGATTGTGTTTACCCGAAAAGAAGAATTATAGTACTCCTATTGAACTTGGTTTCGTATTGTGAAGTGAATCTAAGGAATAAATCTTTATATTCATTATTAGGTACTATTCAAGACTCAACTTGATTGTCTTCAAGAAGGTTGCCATACTGGACGTTGGTCATGCATCCCAGTTAGAAGAAGCTGCCAGGAATGCGAGTGCTGCTTTGCCAGCGATGATTTGTTTAGCTCAGTCAACAACAGCAGAGGAGATCAGACATCACACACAGCAGATTATAAGTGTCAGTAAGAAGCTAGAGGTCCGCCTTGTGGAGGGCATGTCTGTGGCGATGACAGTGGTGATCAAGGTAAGATAGAGTAATGGATTCGGGACTGATTGCCCAGACAGTCAAGAATCCAATAAATAATATAGTGGAAATAATATCATGACTTAACAGAAAGCTGGAAGAAGCACTCGAAAATGTTATAAAAGGATGAAATGTCATTCTGCTGCAAATGTATGAATAGTAAATCACATCATCTATATAAAATATGTTTAGATTTTCCCTCTTTTCATTTATAGCAATTTTCACTGAAGCTTAATAAAGCTAACTATTATTTGCATATAATATACACACTAATTTTACAAGGTCAAAATGTAATGGTTTTTGTTCATTGTCCTTACTGAACTGTCAGGCAATTAACTATTAATAAACATAATAGTGTTAAGCAATCTGCCTTAAGTTTAGGTGTGAAATATAACAATCAGCACTGACAATAGGCTGTATTCGCCTTTCTATATTCGCAATTTTCTTTATTCGCTGTACATATGAATTCAAGAATATATTAGTAAGAATAACACTTAATAAATAAACCAGTTCTACAGTGTACCATTGGCCAGGCAAAAATAGTGTTATGTGATTGAGGGAAAGATTATTATTATTAGTTTAAGAGCTAAATAAAAAATTAGCTGTTTTCAATTCTGTAAGTTTATGGTGTTTATATTTTTTTAAAGATTCTAGATGCTCTAAATCTACCATGGGGGGATGAGCTATTCACCTACATCCAAAGAGAAGTGATCTCCAGCCACCTCCAAAGACTTGGCCACTGTGATGTCCCTATCCCAACAAGCTGCCCAGTGGAACGAATGGTTCGGGACCTACTCAAAGAACTGAGTATTGAGCAGGTACTTAATTGCTTACGAAATTACATGCACACACGTGTATTATATGAAGAAACTATTGAGTAACCCATCACAGTAGCTTTGTGTTCAGCAAATTATCCAATCTAAAAATTACACATGATTCGGTTCAGTATTGAAAAATTAATATATGCATATCAGGAATTGCCACACTCACAAAACACAGCCTCCCCACACAGCAAAAAAGAGAGGAAGAGAGAGATAGCAAGTATGTCAATTCCACAAACAACTAACAAAATCCACAAACAACTAACTAAAAAGAGAACCTTTGTGGTTACTGCCTTGGAACGGTCAGTGGCAAAACAAAACAAATTGCCACTGGGGATTTAAACCAGGTCTAGTGTGCACCAACCTCACACTTGCCCCAACAGGATTTATATTATAGTAATTGATGACATATATAAATATTGATAGAAATAGTTTGGTATGATAAACAAACCTATAATGTAGAGATGAAAATAGCCTTATAAATTCTTGCCTTCATTTAACAGATTGAGGAACTCATCCGCCTGGAAGATGGAAGCGTTGCCATTAGGGTAGCGGAGCTTCCATTACTGTTGAAACAGCGAGTAGGGGAAGTTACAGGAGGTGTGTACAAGAATGTTCGCCTTGGATTGTTGAAGAAGACCAAAAAGTGCAGGGTATTTCAGCTTCCAGGAACAGAAAGTGTCAGGGCACTGTTAGGTATGTAGTTGATAACCGTATAACTGATTACAGTATTGGCCTTATTCATAAAGTTTTAACTGTTGACTAAATCAATGGTACATGTTTTAATTAAACACAAAAATCATTTGGAGCTCCACAATTGTGCATTTCCCCTGCTGCAGGAGCACCCTTAAAGTTAATAACATAAAGCATAGTTAATAACATAAAGCATAGTTTTCACAGTTCATAGTATTAAATTCTGCTCTGTATTGGATATCAAAAATAAACATAAATCTGTATCCAATTAGCTTTAAGAAAAGTGCTTCCATAATGAACCCTTATTTACTAACTATGTAATTAGGCCAGGGATGTTTCTGTCATCCTGCTTGTGATTGAAGTGGGGATGAAAGTTAATTGCGGGAATAACATAATGATTAAAAAGGTTTTTAGCACAGAATATCCTAAATGTTATATATACAAACATTTTATTGATGCCACTTACTGTTTTCTTTCATAATGTAATTAATATATATACTGTTTTTTTACAGAAAGAAGACATGAACAAGTGGGCGTGACCGAGGCAGTGGAACCTACAGAGGATGTCGAGGATGTCGAGCACACAGATGAGGAAGAGAGAGAAGAACCTGTGGAAGAACCAAAAACTCCAATACCAGCCCCAAGAAATCAACCAAAGCAAGTTGAGAGGCCGGTGCCACAACCAAGAGCTGAGAAACTGCCAGGACCATGCCTTGATGGCACCGTGGCATGTAACCCAGTTTGTAAGTTGTTCTCATTATTCACAAGGCAATTCAATGTAACTGGCATACTGAGACTGCATACAGGTTGTTCTCAGTATATTTGCATATACTGTCAGATAATTTTTTTACTTCACAGTTAATACAATATCAACCTACTTAAGTAATTTGTGAAAACACTACCATTATTTGATATTCAATATGAGTACTGAACTGAATTTCATACGCTTCCATTTTAATTTGCAGTTACGCTAGTTGTCAAGCAGACAGTCAGCAAAGAAGAAAGGAAGGCCCCACAGGCAGCAGGTGTTAATCGAAGGTAATTTTTTATGATTACATGATGAAACCTTGATAAAAAGTCATCATGAAATATATGTACAAGTCCTAGAAAAATGAGATTCACGGTAAATAGTGAAACTAACTACAACTGCATTCTTCGTTCATGTTCATCAGTGTAGATCTAGATCAATAAGCACATCTCAGCAGTCATGACTGGTTCTATGCTGGGCTTCTTGGTCAGAAATAACAAAAAATATCTTAAAATGACTGAAAGTCCTAAGCAGTCTGCACGGTTGTGTATGCAGAACTGGGTCTACAATGGTTGAGCATGGATTAATACATGTGAAGATGCAGGGTCAACACTGGTCAAAGCCATAAGCACCATAATTTTTATTATGACAATACATTTTTTCATCCTACAATGCGTAGAAACACAAATTCATTTTCATTTTCAAGAGTAATAATCGTTCTTCTAGTTTTTCTGTAATTATCATTAATTTCTTATTGAATTTCTTTCAGGCCAGTCAGACAAAGAAGGAAGACCGAAAGGGACGATTTCTTTTATTGATTGTATTGAAGATGTGAAACAGACATAATATATCCATGACATTGATAAATATGTATATATGAATGCGTGCCTGCGTGTGTGTTGTTGTTGTTGTTTTTTACCTTTTTTTATGAATACATTTCTAAAGTATTAAATTAGGTTTTCAGTTCTCATGTAAATATTAAAACAACCAAATAATAATTAAATCGTGATATATAATACCTTGTGTTTTGTTCTAATGTTTTGTTTTTTAAAATATCTATGGTACTTATTTTTGCTTTTTTCATCATTATAATATTTCATATCTCTTGTTCATTGACAGAATATATTTGATTGGTGAAATGAAATAACTTATTAATATATATAAGGCATTTCTTTAATCAAACATATTTTGATTATGACAAATTCATTACATAAAATAACATTTTTTATTTGAAGTTTGTTTTTAGAGTATGACATTTATATTTATGAGATAATATTTTTATGTAAAAATAATCAAGAAATAAAACATTTACTGTTATGTATAGTTAGTTTTATATTTAAAACATGAAAGGGGAACTTTTTATAGTCCACTCTATTCAATGCAATAGCCGAAATATTGAAGAAATTGTCGCCCACAGCCACCATTTTAATTCAGGGGTTGAACAGCACATAATTCAACCAATAAAACTGCTTTATCCAGTAACCTTAGTTCAACGCTATGAAGTTACCAGTCAGTGAATGGTGATGTTACTTTTCTGGGTTTTCTATTAGATGCATTTGACTAGAAAATCCTTATTCTCGGTTACACTAGTTGTCAAGCTAAGACTGTGGTTTTTTTAGACAATGCGTCAAATCTGTTTTAACTGTCAAGATAGATAACTCGGGTGTTTATGAAACCTCGTTTACTTAGTCTACTTAGGGCTGTACACAGTCATTGCAGTTTCATCAAAAATGAAGAAAATTTATCGAAATCCCTTGCCAAAAGCACTTGGATATTTTTTATATTATTTTATTATAGTATGTTTATTTTAATGGTGTTAACAAATGTAAGAACATAATGGACATGCTGTCACTGAAAATTGACATATGCTCGTAAAAGTAGGCTTGTCATCATATTGGTAAACAAATTAACTTCAATATGCCTGTGTAAAAGAGATCAAACATACTACATGAAAAGGGGAAATTGTTAAAAATCCTTTCTGTGATGGTAAGTCAAATCCACCATGTAATGAACAAGTTATAGTAACATATTACAATTTTCAAGAAATTTAAAGTTTAATCAAATAGATGAAAAGAGAACTTTAAAAGCCGACAAACACGACAAATATGAACATATTGCAGTTTGGTTTGATATCTACCCATGCCGCCGAGCCTCGGGTCGAGAGATTATCCCAGGAATATGATAATTAGGATGTTTGATGAGTGAAAGATATCCCTGAAGAAATACAGTAGTTATTATTAAACATGATCCAGTGACTGATAACTCAGCCAAAAATAATTAGAACAGAACTCATAAAGTGTGCACAACTAGGTGACAGTAATGCCCGTAGTTTCAATGAAATACTCCAAGCTGTTTTCATGATGAAGCATGGGAAAGATTATAATACAGTAGTAACTGTTATAGAATAATGACTTAGGGCCCATAACTCTGCCAACATATCTGAGCGGTAACTTTGGATGAAATGCACAACTAGGCTTGAATTACAAACAGTCCTGCCCCTAAGTGTAATTGGAAAAGAAGCATGAACAATATTTTAATATAGAAGTAATTGTTAACTCAAATTTTGGTGCACACACATGTCGCCTCAATTGCATTTGAAAAGGGGCATACCTCAAAAGAGTGACGAGAAGTTATCTCTTTGTGACCAATAGCATTTTTCATGAAATGATCTATCCAAGTATTTATATTCAAAGTATTGTGAAAATGGGACAAAGTTCCTTTTTAAAGTCATTTGAAAGGGGCATTACTTGTAAAATTGTGAGTCATCGTCATTCTTCTTGTCACAGATTGCTTAAATCATGCAGATGATATTTCCTATTATACAGTTATTAGCAAAAGACCTTTGAAATGTACAGGCAATATTGAGTTCCATATTACAGTCATTGAAAGGGACTCATATACTACAATAATGAAGCTGGAGTCATCTATGTTGTTGTTGGAGATGGCTATGTTCAAGCAGATGATTTATTCCAAGCTAAATAGACAATGGGCATAACTCATAAACTGGGTCACATAGTTTCAATATCCTGGTTTTTGCGAGACAGGTGTCTTCATGTGTTTCACATTTCTGCCGTGTTCTTTCAAAACACCTAAAGAAAAAACATATATTGACATATAAGTAACGCCACTATTTTAAATGAGCTAGGGCAGTTACATTTTGTTACATATAGGCACAGAAATGAGAAGCATTTTGATTTATATTTGAAATTGATCATTTTTAGTTTGTGCCTATCTTGTTACTTGAAGTATATAAGTCGGTCACCTTTTGTTACTTGTGTTACCTATGGGCACAGAAATAAGATGATATTTAACTTTTATTATAAATTGACTGTTTTCAGTTTGAGCCATTCTTGTTACTTGAGGTATAAGGCTGTTACCTTTTGTTACTTGTGTTACCTATGGGCACAGAAATAAGAGAAAGTTTAACGTTTATTCTCAATTGAGTGTTTTAAGTTTGTGCCCATCTTGTTACTTGAAGTATATAAGGCTGTTACCTTTTGTTACTTGTGTTACCTATGGTCACAGAAATAAGAGAAAGTTTAACGTTTATTATAAATTGACTGTTTTCAGTTTGTGCCCATCTTGTTACTTGAAGTATATAAGGCTGTTACCTTTTGTTACTTGTGTTACCTATGGGCACAGAAATGAGAAGGAGATTATATTTTATTATAAATTGACTGTTTTCAGTTTGTGCCCTTCTTGTTACTTGAAGTATATAAGGCTGTTACCTTTTGTTACTTGTGTTACCTATGGTCACACAAATGAGAAGGAGATTATCTTTTATTATAAATTGACTGTTTTCAGTTTGTGCCCTTTTTGTTACTTGAAGTATATAAGGCTGTTACCTTTTGTTACTTGTGTTACCTATGGTCACAGAAATAAGAGAAAGTTTAACGTTTATTATAAATTGACTGTTTTCAGTTTGTGCCCATCTTGTTACTTGAAGTATATAAGGCTGTTACCTTTTGTTACTTGTGTTACCTATGGGCACAGAAATGAGAAGGAGATTATATTTTATTATAAATTGACTGTTTTCAGTTTGTGCCCTTCTTGTTACTTGAAGTATATAAGGCTGTTACCTTTTGTTACTTGTGTTACCTATGGTCACACAAATGAGAAGCAGATTATCTTTTATTATAAATTGACTGTTTTCAGTTTGTGCCCTTTTTGTTACTTGAAGTATATAAGGCTGTTACCTTTTGTTACTTGTGTTACCTCTGGGCACAGAAATGAGAAGGAGATTATATTTTATTATAAATTGACTGTTTTCAGTTTGTGCCCTTTTTGTTACTTGAAGTATATAAGGCTGTTACCTTTTGTTACTTGTGTTACCTATGGTAACAGAAATGAGAAGCAGATTATATTTTATTTTAAATTGACTGTTTCAGTTTGTGCCCTTCTTGTTACTTGAAGTTTATAAGGCTGTTACCTTTTGTTACTTGTGTTACCTATGGTCACGGAAATGAGAAGCAGATTATCTTTTAATATAAATTGAATGTTTTCAGTTTGTGCCCTTTTTGTTACTTGAAGTATATAAGGCTGTTACCTTTTGTTACTTGTGTTACCTATGGGCACAGAAATGAGAAGGAGATTATATTTTATTATAAATTGACTGTTTTCAGTTTGTGCCCTTCTTGTTACTTGAAGTATATAAGACTGTTACCTTTTGTTACTTGTGTTACCTATGGTAACAGAAATGAGAAGCAGATTATATTTTATTTTAAATTGACTGTTTCGGTTTGTGCCCTTCTTGTTACTTGAAGTTTATAAGGCTGTTACCTTTTGTTACTTGTGTTACCTATGGGCACAGAAATGAGAAGCAGATTATATTTTATTATAAATTGACTGTTTTCAGTTTGTGCCCTTCTTGTTACTTGAAGTATATAAGACTGTTACCTTTTGTTACTTGTGTTACCTATGGTAACAGAAACGAGAAGCAGATTATATTTTATTTTAAATTGACTGTTTCAGTTTGTGCCCTTCTTGTTACTTGAAGTTTATAAGGCTGTTACCTTTTGTTACTTGTGTTACCTATGGTCACGGAAATGAGAAGGAGATTATCTTTTATTATAAATTGACTGTTTTCAGTTTGTGCCCTTCTTGTTACTTGAGGTATATAAGGCTGTTACCTTTTGTTACTTGTGTTACCTATGGTCACAAAATAATATCCCCGATAAATGGTTAAATATAGTTTCACTTATCCTAGTTGTGCCTTTTTGTTACTTGAGTTGAGAATAATTGTTACTGGTTACAAAAATACCGTATGGTGTAAAAATACTCAGAAATGAGCCATATCTAAAAAGCTAAATGACGTTCAACTGATGGTAGATAAAGCCGGAAGAAATCGAAAGCGAAAGTAGAGGGAAAATATGGCGGAGTCTGAATACACGGGTATGCTTATGCAGATTTCAGAACTGATTCTTGAAGATGATCTTTCACGGTTAAAATTTGCATGTAGGCAGCATATAAGGGAAAGAGAGCGGGAACAAATAACTAGTGCTTTGGATTTGTGGCAGTCACTTGAACAGAAAGAGTTACTGGGTCAAGATAATGTATTGTTTCTGAAAAGTCTGATTACTTCCTGTAAAGTTGACGCCAGGGCATTGAGGCTGCTGGAGGCTTATCAGAGTAATGAGTACGATGCAATGGGTAATATAATTTTTAATCACTGTACTTTTGGTTAAAGAAGAAGAATTTGACAAAAGGTTTAGAATTGGAAGTTGTACTAGAACAGGGCCCAGGGGTCCATACCAGGAAGCATTTAGAATTGGATTGACACTGATTCAGTTTATCTTTAGACTTTACAACTTCTCCTATTATAATTAGGTTGTCACCATTTGACCACATACTACTGCATGTATTTGTGTTTGCTTACTTGAAGTTAGATAACTTATTATGTCATCATTTATGATAACATAATTCTTGAAAATATGGTTTAAAACTTGAATTGTCATTTAAACAAAAATGTGAGAGGTACTGTATTATAGTGGGAGTGTTGGAGTGTAGTCCAGAGTCTGATTTTGGAGCTGAATTTTGGGACTTAATACATTGTATTTCAGTTTAACATCTGATCATGTTTATAAAAGTGTCACATGATTACAATATATAACACTCAGATAATTATAATGTACTTCTAAAAAAAAACAACAATGTCAGAGTTTTACATAACACACTCAATGTTGGAAATGTACATGTACCAATTTGACCTGGTAAGTATGAAACTGAAAATAGCTAAAATGGGCTATGAACAAACATGTTTCTGTATCCGGGACTGAGTTTTATGAAGATTAACCTTTACTTCATGGGATATGGAATGTTACCCCATGATCAAACAGTGTGCACCCAGATCAACAGGAATAACCATGCCTTCCAATCAGGATCTACACCATTTCCTAAAGATTCATTGTGGTATTTCTGACCTGGAAACAACCAGTGTCCAAGGTTATAAAACTGAGCATGGAAACCAGGGCACGACAAATCCTGAAACTACTTGGTAGCCCACTGGGCTACCTACTTGGTAGCCCACTGGGCTACCAGGATTTTTGCTTGGTAGCCCGGACTTTTCGGTTGCGTATTTATTACCTAAGATATATATACACATTACAACAATGATGGGATGGTTTGGATTACTAGTCAATACTAAAACACCTCTCAGATTGTTTACTTTTATTTATTTACCTTATTACAATACATAAATCGTTAATTATTTACTTTATTACAATACATAAACCCCAGGTCATTCTCTGCATCACTTCCGGGATTTTGTTGACCCAGGGATATGAAGTAAGTCATCCGACTTGAAATGTTCAAACCCATTGATTCTTGTCATATTCTTTGTCAGAGAATTTGGGTCGTTAGGGCGTTGATGTGATTTTATCATCTAGTTTTCTCTTCACTGATTTGGGAGTCGACAGCTGGCTGTGATTTGATGATGGGGTTTGAGTCGAAGACTCACTCTTTCCTAAATAGAAATATTTTCATTACATATCTTTTTTTTTTATTAACCCTTTATTAATCAGCAACCAGTAAAGTTTCCAGCATGATCATATCAAATATTTAAATTCATTCCTGCCCTTTGATAAAAAAGAAAAGAAACATAATATTTAAATTTAAGAGTTTCATCAAAGACCTATATTATTTTATATATATAGGTCTCTGGTTTCATCATATTTTTTTAGCTCGACTATTCGAAGAATATGTCGAGCTATTGTACTCACTTGGGCGTCGGCGTCGCCGTCGCCGTCCCGCTTTGGTTAAAGTTTACGTGCAACCTACCCATATCTTAAAAACTACTATAGCTACAGCTTTTAAACTTGGCACACTTATTCATCATCATGTCCCAAGTGTGTATGCCAAGAACCATAACTCTAACTTTCATTTTGATCAAATTATGGCCCTTTTTTGACTTAGAATTTCAGGTTAAAGTTTGCGTGCAAGCTACTGTACAAACTCATAACTTCAATACTACTTATACTACAGCTTTAAAACTTGGCACACTTGTTCATCATCATGTCCCAAGTGTGTATGCCAAGAACCATAACTCTAACTTTCATTTTGATCAAATTATGGCCCTTTTTCGACTTAGAATTTCAGGTTAAAGTTTGCGTGCAAGCTACTGTACAAACACATAACTTCAATACTACTTATACTACAGCTTTGAAACTTGACACACTTGTTCATCATCATGTCCCGAGTGTGTATGCCAAGAACCATAACTCTAACTTTCATTTTGATCAAATTATGGCCCTTTTTTTACTTAGAATTTCAGGTTAAAGTTTGCGTGCAAGCTACTGTACGAACACATAACTTCAATACTACTTATACTACAGCTTTAACACTTGACACACTTGTTCATCATCATGTCCCGAGTGTGTATGCCAAGAACCATAACTCTATCTTTCATTTTGATCAAATTATGGCCCTTTTTCGACTTAGAATTTAAGGTTAAAGTTTGCGTGCAAGCTACTGTACAAACCCATAACTTCAATACTACTTATACTACAGCTTTGAAACTTTCAGCACTTGTTCATTATCATATCCCGAGTGTGTATGCCAAGAACCATAACTCTAACTTTCATTTTGCTCAAATTATTGCCCTTTTTCGACTTAGAATTCAGGTTAATTTTTGCGTGCAAGCTAGTTTCTTTGATACTTCTTGTTCTATAGCTTTGAAACTTTCAACACTTGTTTACCATCATGACCCTGACTATGTATGCCAAGAACCATAACTCTTTCTTTCACTGTTTAGCTCACCTGAGCCATAGGCTCATGGTGAGCTTTTGTGACCCGTCTTTGTCCGGCGTCCGGCGTCCGTCAACAATTTCCTTTAAACAACATCTCCTCTGAAACCACTTGATGGATTTTAACCAAATTTGTCCTGAAGCATCCTGGCACTGATGTCTACAAAAGTTGTTCAAATCATGACCACAGGGTCAAGGTCAAGGTCACTGCTGCTAAAAATAGAAATTCAGTCTTTGCTCAATTACTTGAGTTTGCTTAGGCCTATTGACTCCAAACTTGGTGTATGGGTAGCTTATATCAAATGGCAGCTTGAGGTTGCTACCCAGGTGTCTGTGATCAAGGTCAAGGTCACTGTTACTAAAAATAGAAATTCAGTCTTTGCTCAATTACTTGAGTTTGCTTAGGCCTATTGACTCCAAACTTGGTGTATGGGTAGCTTATATCAAAAGGCAGCTTTTAGTTGCTACCCAGGTGTCTGTGATCAAGGTCAAGGTCACTGTTGCTAAAAATAGAAATTCAGTCTTTGCTCAATTACTTGAGTTTGCTTAGGCCTATTGACTCTAAACTTAGTGTATGGGTTGCTTATATCAAAAGGCAGCTTGGGGTTGCTACCCAGGTGTCTGTGATAAAGGTCAAGGTCACTGTTGCTAAAAATAGAAATTCAGTCTTTGCTCAATTACTTGAGTTTGCTTAGGCCTATTGACTCCAAATTTGGTGTATGGGTAGCTTATATCAAATGGCAGCTTGGGGTTGCTACCCAGGTGTCTGTGATCAAGGTCAAGGTCACTGTTGCTAAAAAAAGAAATTTAGTCTTTGCTCAATTACTTGAGTTTGCTTAGGCCTATTGACTCCAAACTTGGTTTATGGGTAGCTTATATCAAATGGCAGCTTGGGGTTGCTACCCATATGTCTGTGATTAAGGTCAAGGTCACTGTTGCTAAAAATAGAAATTCAGTTTCTGATTAATAACTTGAGTTTGCTTAGGCATATTGACTCCAAACTTGATGTATGGGTAGCTTATATCAAATGGCAGCTTGGGGTTGCAACCCAGGTGTCTGTGATTAAGGTCAAGGTCACTGTTCTTAAAAATATAAATGCAGTTTCTACTTAATTACTTGAGATTGCTTTGGCCTATTGACTCCAAACTTGGTATATGGATAGCTTATATCCAGAGGCAGCTTGGGGTTGCTACCCAGGTGTCTGTGATTAAGGTCAAGGTCACTGTTACTAAAAATAGAAATTCAGTTTCTACTTAATTACTTGAGATTGCTTTGGCCTATTGACTCCAAACTTGGTATATGGATAGCTTTAATTAAGAGGCAACTTGGGAAAGCTACCTACGTGTCTGTGATCAAGGTCAATGTCACTGTTGCTTAAAATAGAAATTCAGTTTCCACTTAATAACTTGAGTTTGCTTTGGTTTTTTGACTCCACACTTGGTGTATGAGTAGCTTATATTAAGAGGCAGCTTGGGATTGCTACCCAGGTGTCTCTGATCAAGGTAAAGGTCACTGTTGCTAAAAATAGAAATTCAGTTTCCACTTAATAACTTGAGTTTGCTTTGGCATATTGACTCCAAACTTGGTATATGGGTAGCTTATAACAAGAGACAAATTGGGATTGCTACCCACGTGTCTGTGATCAAGGTCAAGGTCACTGTTGTTTAAAAATAAAAATTCAGTTTCTGGTTAATAACTTGAGTTTCATACTCAGGTGAGCGATTCAGGGCCATCATGGCCCTCTTGTTTATCAAATTATGGCCCTTTTTCAACTTAGAATTTCTGGTTAAAGTTTGCATGCAAGCTAGTTACTTTTATACTTCTTGTACTATAGCTTTGAAACTAAATACACTTGTTCACCATCATGACCCTGACTATGTATGCCAAGAACCATAACTCTTTCTTTGATTTTTATCAAATTATTGCCATTTTTTTAAGTAGAATTTCAGGTTAAAGTTTGCGTGAAAGCTAGTTACTTTGATACTTCTTGTACTATAGCTTTTGAAAGTTGTTCACTATCATGACCCTGACTATGTATGCCAAGAACCATAACTCTTCCTTTGATTTTTATCAAATTATTGCCCTTTGTAGACTTAGAAATTAGGGTTAAAGTTTGCATGCAAGCTGGTGAAACCTCATAACTTTCATTCCATAACTTTCATTCCAACACCTCTACCACCCCCACCCACCCACCCATCCAACCACCCACCCATGACCACCCACCACCACCAC
Organism: Corbicula japonica; assembly: GCA_038501625.1. Lineage (NCBI taxonomy): Eukaryota > Metazoa > Mollusca > Bivalvia > Venerida > Cyrenidae > Corbicula > Corbicula japonica. The sequence continues at coordinate 59,593 of JAZAYU010001013.1, forward strand.
CACCCACCACCACCGACAACCACCACCACCCTCCACCAACCATCACTACCCACCACCACCACCCACCCACCACCACCCAACACAACCACCACCAACCATCATTACCCATCACCACCCCCCACCACCACCACCACGCACCCTCCACCACCCACCGCCCATTACCACCCACCACCCATTACCACCACCCACCACCACCACCACCCACACACCACCAGCCACCACCACCGCCCACCACCACCGCCCACCACCACCACCCACCACCACCGCCCACCACCACCACCCACCACATCCACCACCACCCACCACCATCACCCACCACCACCACCACCCACACCACCACCCACCACCACCACCGCCCACCACCACCAACCACCACCCACCACACTCACTACCACCCACCACCACCACTCACCACCACCACCACCCACCACATCCACCTCCCACCACCACCACCCCCTCCCACCCACCCATCACCACGCACCCACCCACCACCACTACCACCCACCACCAACCACCACCACCCACCACCATCACCCACCACCACCAACCACTACCATCACCAACCACCACCACCCACCACCACCACCCACCATCACCTACTACCAGCCACCAGCACCACCACCCACCACCACCCATCACCACCCACCACCAACCACCACCACCACCAACCACCACCCACCACATCCACCACCACCACAACGTAAAATTTATTGATTTCATATCTTGGATTATGAAACTTTTGTTCATGTGTGTGTTGGGTGTCATAAACTCCTGAATCACTCTCCAGTTTGAATGAAGCCCAGTTTAAAATGTGCTTAAATATGTCTGACTTCGAATAGTCGAGCTTGCAGTCGTTTCCGACTGGCTCTTGTTTATTTTTATTTTAACGTACAGTTTTATATGTAAATAATGAAAATAATAGCAATGTGACAGAATGTACTCGTATATATACCAATTTAACGACACATTTGAATTGAAAATTAAAGATATTCCGTAATGTAAAAGCAATTTAAGCTTAGCATTAATAGATGTTCTGGCTTCTAATCTATATAAAAATTTAATTACATGAATAAAAATTATTTTGTGTTCTTGGTAGGTTTAGATAGAATACCATCAGACAAGGAGCTTTATTCAATTGCGGGGAACATTGGACATGGATGGCAAATGCTCGCAGTTTATCTGGGAATTGATCATACTCAAGTAGATCAAATAGAGCAAGATTATCGCTCTACTGTTGACAGGATATTTAGATTGCTAGTTCGGTGGAAACAGTTAAGGGCAGATGGTGCCACTCTGAGGGAGTTGTTTTACCAGATGCATCATACTGGACATGGTCTTAACTGGAGTAGAGATGGGATTGCTACTAGTTTGAAATTAACGGAGAGCGATATAAGAGACTGTAAGTGTTTGTTATGATTATTGTATCAGCTAGGAAGTGTAAAAATGTGGGATAAATGGGTTGAATAATTTTTGTTTGAGGCCCAAAATGTGTGGCCCCGCTTATTTCCCACTTGAAATTGTAATATTTTACATATTATATTTGTTACATGTTGAATACGTATTTATAATTTCCATCATTGGCATTGACATGGATTGAATTACTCAAGGGAGCATGTACACATTTTATCTAGATGGCAGACTCTTTTTTTTAAAATATGCAGTTTGATTGCATTTTGAATTTTCATGCAAGAACTCTTACTTCTCGTTTTAAAAATAAAACCAGTAGATTGATGTTGTGTAAACGAATCCACATTCTTCCGAAATGGACAGTATTTCATACCTTGCAACTATGCACAAAAAGCCAATTATTTCTATAACAGTAGAGCTACAAAACAAGGACTTGGTGCAAAATTAGACTATCTCCTGCACTATTCTACGTGAAAAAAGTGAAATATGCATATCAGGAATTGCCACATTAACAAGACACAGACTTACTACACTGCCAAAAAGATAAGAGAGGGCATGTTTAATAAAATGATCACCAAAAAAATGAGAACTCAATGTGTTACCGCCTTGGAGCGGTCAGTGGAAAAACAAATTGCCAATGGGGGGTTAAATCAGGTTCTATGGTGCACCAGCCTCACACTTGCCTCAACAGGTTCTCACTTCGACAATCAAGTACAAGTTGTCTCAATGAAATCACTCCAACCCACCCATTATCTAGTTTCCTCGGGGTTGGGATTAGCCAAGGGTGGGTATTGGTACTTCTATCTCCACCAACACATTATTTTCAGATGTTTTTAGCTTAAAGCGACCTTTTTTATTTTTCAAACCAACACATATTTCTTCAAAAGTGGGTTTGGTCGGTAGGATTCTTATGATAACTCTTATCTCTATGAAAATGCAGACTAGAAACTTTTTTAGTAAAATGATTTATAATAATTTGCATTGGAGTTGGATAACTCTAACAGTAGGAAAGCTTTGTTAGAACAAACAAGGGGACTTTATCAAAACTTCAAACAATTATAAGGGACATATAGGTATAAATGTTTACAATTGATTAGTAATAATATGAATATACATTTGAACATGCCACCCGAAAGTCATCGCCCGTAATCTATTTACCATCTATAAATATATATGAACACTAATCTCCACAATTTCTTCCCAGTACTGTATAGACACTGTCTACCGATATTTGCTCTTTTTCTTTAGTTTCTAAACTTAATGCGAAAAAAGGTTCTTGAGGTGTGGGTTGTTGTTGGTGGAATTACCACTCACACCGGTACATTTTGTAAATTTTATTTCTTTAATTACGTAACTCAAAACCGACAAATTTCTTAAAGGGTGTGGCGGGTCGGAATTGGATGAATTGAAATTGTGTTTTATGTATTTGAAGTATCAGTTCCTATAGTTATCATTCTAGATATTTTTTTTACAACAATACTCATTCCTGTTAATTCTTTAAACTGGTTTTGCCGCATCACTGTCTCTATTAAATTAAATATTCATTACATCTTTGTGCAGGGGTGTTAATCTAAATGAATTTTATTTTTTTAGGCAAAAATGCAAGAACACAACGAGATTACACAGACTATGGTGGAAAGCCTTCAGTTCCAAAAAATCCAGAGAACAAGCTAGGTACGTACAACATAAAATGTAAACACTCACTCTCCTGCCTTCCGTGACGAAAACTTCCATATGCATGCAGGATTATGAGTTTTTTTAGACAAAATATCAAAATAAAGAAGGCGTTTTAGCACAGAGTCATGTTTAATACATTTTTAGCTCACCTGTCACATAGTGACAGGGTGAGCTTTTGTGAGGGGCCTTCGTCCGTCGTCAATCCATCCGTCCGTTCACAATTGTTGTCTGCACTATAGCGGTTGTAATTTTGCTCCAATCTTCTTCAAACTTGGTCAGAATGTTAATCTAAAAGATATCTAGATCAAGTTCGTAAATGGGTCATATGACCCTAAAAACTAGGTCACTAGGTCAAATTAAAGAAAAAGCTTGTCCACACCTAGCGGCCGTAATTTTGGTCCGATCTTTCTCAAACTTTGTCAGAATGTTTATATCAATGATATCTAGGTTATGTCTGAAAGTGGGTCATGTTACCTTGAAATCTAGGTCACTAGGTCAAATTATAGAAAAAGCTTGTCCGCACTCTAGCGGTCGTAATTTAGATGCGATCTTCTTTAAACTTGGTAAGAATGTTTATCTCAATGATATCTAGGTCAAGTTTGAAACTGGGTCATGTGACCTTAAAATCTAGGTCACTAGGTCAAATTATAGAAAAAGCTTGTCTGCACTCTAGCAGTCTTAATTATGGTGCGACCTTCTTTAAACTTGGTAAGAATGTTTATCTCAATGATATCTAGGTCAAGTTTGAAACTGGGTCATGTGACCTTAACTTTAATGGGATCTTCTTCAAACTTGGTCAGAATCTCAATGATATCTAGGTCAAGTTCGAAACTGGGTCATGTTACCTTGAAATCTAGGACACTGGGTCAAATTATAGGAAATTCTTGTCCGCACTCCAACGGTCGTAATTTTGGTCTGATCTTCTTCAAACTTAATCAGAATGTTAATCTCAAAGATATCTAGATTAAGTTCGAAACTGGGTCATATGGCCTTGAAATCTAGGTCACTAGGTCAAATTATAGAAAAAGCTTGTCCGCACTCTAGCGGTCGTAATTTTGATGCGATCTTCTTTAAACTTGGTAAGAATGTTTATCTTAATGATATCTAGGTCAAGTTTGAAACTGGGTCATGTGACCTTAAAATCTAGGTCACTAGGTCAAATTATACAAAAGGCTTGTCTGCACTCTAGCAGTCTTAATTATGGTGCAATCTATTTCAAACTTGGTCAGGTTTATCTCAATGATATCTAGATCAAGTTCAAAACTGGGTCATGTGACCCTTAAAACTAGGTCACTTTTTCAAACTTGGCCAGAATGTTTATCTCAATGATATCTAGATCAAGTTCGAAACTGGGTCATGTGACCCTTCAACTAGGTCACTAGGTCAAAATAAATAAAAAAAACTTGTCTGCACACTAGGGGTCTTAATTTTGGTGGGATCTTCTTTAAACTTGGTGAGAATGTTTATCTCAATGACATTTAGATCAAGATCGAAACTGGGTCATGTTACCTTGAAATCTAAGTCACTAGGTCAAAGATTAAAAAAAGCTTGTCCGCACTCTAGCAGTCTTAATTACGGTGCGATGTTCTTTAAGCTTGTTCAGAATGTTTATCTCAATTGTATCTAGATCAAGTTCATAACTGGGTCATGTGACCCTAAAAACTAGGTCACTAGGTCAAAATAAAGAAAAAGCTTTCCGCACTCTAGCTGTCGTAATTTTGGTGCGAGTTTCTTTAACTTGTTCAGAATGTTTATCTCGATGATATCTAGGTCAGATTGGAAACTGGGTCATGTTACCTTGAAATCTAGGTCACTAGGTCAAATTATAGAAAAAGCTTGTCTGCATTCTAGCAGTCGTAATTTTGGTGCGATCTTCTTTAAACTTGGTCAGAATGTTTAGCTCAATGATATCTAGGTCAAGTTCGAAACTGGGTCATGTGACCTTGAAATCTAGGTCACTAGGTCAAATTATAGAAAACGCTTGTCTGCACTCTATCAGTCTTAATTTTTGCCTGATCTTCTTCAAACTTGGTCAAAATGTTTATCCATAGGTTCCATAACGGGTTCCAGAGTTATGGCCCTTGAAAGAGCCAAAGTAAGCTTTTTTGACCTTTTCACAATAGCAGCTTTATTTTTGGACTTGATTTTACCACACTTGCACACAACTCTTGCAACCATTGAGCAGTTGTTGACAGGTGAGCGACCCAGGCTCCTATGGACCCTCTTGTTGTAATGTTCTAAGATTTGAGATGGACAAATGAATATGGTGGGTACGGTATTGCTACATCTCCAAAAAGCATTTGACACAGTTAATCGTAATATTTTACTGATGAAACTCCAGTGTATTTGGTTGTAGTACATACATAGTACATTGCTTGCGATCCTATTTATCTGGAAGGTTACAAACAGTAAATAATACCACATCTTGTTCTTAGTGCAGTTTCATGTAGCGTGCCACAGGGTTCCATTCTTTTATATTGAAAGGTCTTTTTCGCAATAAGATAATTTTTAAAATGTCAGTTAACATTAAAGTTTTTTGAAATGTGCACTTAGAACTTTTTATTTGTGTAAATTCAAAACCCCTTCGAGTCTACACTGAGTACAACTTATCTTGGATGTTACAGTTTGCGCAAGTTTCTTCAATTACGGCGAAAATGCGAAAATATTGCTTTTACATACATAACATATACAACAGCACTTCTGTGCGCAATTCCTACACTTTAAAATATATGTACATGTATTTTCAACGATCCTTTTCCAGAAATATTTTGCCTATGCATAATTATGGGATGTTACCGTTCGCTTAAGCTTGCCTCAGATACAGCTTTTGAATTATTTTAACCGTGTGTGCATCTTCTGCATTTCGAATGGAATTAAAAAAACTTGACCAGAAGTATTGTAATAATGATATATTGTAGAAATGTTGTGGTTCGCTAAATATTTGCATGTATTTTGGCCCCTTTTAAAGTTTTTAAATTTATTAGGGATTAAAAATCAATGTAATCCTTGGATTAAGAGTCCAATTGGTGCGGTTAGTGCATATTTGCATGAGATATGGCGTACTTACACGCATAAAGCGAACTTTGTATTTAGTATAATAGAAGAAATTTAGGAAACCACGAAAATAGTGTCTAACGGAAAACGACGGATTTTTTTTACCGCGAATATAGGCACGTCCACACTACATGCAATCAACATGTTCGCATTTCAGGGAAAAGCAAGGTGGGAGTTGTACACGCAAGGCCTGAAGAATCAGTATCCAGCTTACGTAGCGGACTATCTCTGATTGATAGGCGGAACCAGAGAAGTAACAGACCTCCTAAAGAAACCTGTATCTATGATGGAAGGTTGATCTTACTCTCAGACGAAGACCGTGAACAAATAAAAATGGCATGCACATCGCAGAATAAAATTGGAAAAGGCGGATTTGGCATAGTCTATAAACGTAATTTTATATTTATTTATTCGAATTTTAACCTGTGTTTTAAACTGTCAAAGTTCAGTTATTTATTAGATCAGCAGGACTTGTATTTTTCCAATCTCACACAGTGGTAAGGCCCTGGGTGACTGATATTTTTCACATCTAAACGACGCCTTTTGATACTACTCAAAAGTAAACATGTATACTAACAATATCTGTCGTCTTTACAAAACATCTGTTTAGTACAACTCTGTGACATGGAGCTCGTACGGGTAAACATGAAATCGTGCATAATATTTATACATTTCCAGCCATTGTCTAATCTTAAACCAGGTTTTAATTTGGCAAAATTTGTTAATAACGTCTGTAACAAATAAGTTACAAAATATCGAACAATTTGACATTGTGCATCATTAAATAATGTTATGAATTGCATTGCAATTATATTTTTTTTCCATATAAGAAACAAACGAGGGTCTTGGAATTACTGTGGCAATAAAGAAAATTACAGCAGACTCAAGGGAAATGAAGAATTCTGCAAGAAGAGTTTGTATTTTATATTGGAATACAGTGAAACCTGCCTTAGAAGCCACCTGCGAATAGCAACCACCTGTCTTAAACAGCCAGTTTGAATATGGCTTAAACTGACCTTTGGTTCAAATTTTATACTGTCTTTAACAGCCACCTGTCTTCAGCAGCCACTTTTTGTGACTCCCTTGCGTGGCTGCTAGAGACAGGTTGGACTGTAGTTTAAATTAGATTAATTAAACTTCCCAAAATCTACAAAAACTTCTTATGAAATTGAATTGATAAAACTGCCATGCTTTTTTAAGAATACTCTAATTTGAACTTGCTGCAGCTATATTTATCCGAATCATTTATGGCCAAAGAAATTTATTATAGTATTGCTGGTACTTAGCTTGTTGCAGCACGAGCTTAATATTTTCAGGAAATGAATGCATTATAATTACTGTTTTCATTTTTAAACTTTCAGGCCCTTTGTATTTATTAAATAAATGTTTATGTGTTGTGTTTATAGACGTTACAGATAAGTTATATATTGAACGAATTCATATATTAGTATTCACACAACTTAATATGTTCACTATACAAACCATTTAATAATAAAGGTACATTCAGATATGTTTATGAACGACAATGGAAATGATGGCACATTTTTGAAACGGTAATATGTACATTTGTTTTCAACCCGAAATGATAATTCAGTTTGTAAAATTGTTTAAATGCTTATCTTACTAAAAAGTTTAGAGAAGAAAATGAGAAGTTATAAGAGGATTAATATTTCAGGAAATGTTTGCATCGAGGATTCTGCATCCTTTCATTTTACCGCTTCTGGCAACTTTCGAAGAATCTGCTGGGTTAGTACTTGTCATCTTGAGACTGTACTTTCGGATAGACATCTCATACCGTTTCATATCGTGTACTTTTCTGTTCGTAACTGATATACATCACTTGCAAATATTTTCTAACAGTTGCAACATAATATTTATTCTTCAAATAGACTAACTGCGAAGACATTTATGAACAAGCAACTTTTGTCTCTAAAGCCTTTTTGGTTGCTCTGAAACTTATATCATAACCCCAAATTAATGCCAAATAAGTGAAATATTCAAGTATTGCCACATCTAGAAAACACTGGCTCCCAATGCAGCCAAAATGTAGAGGAAAAATGTGACAATTATGAACATTGATATTTTATTTTGCAGATCACATTCCGAGATATATTTTATTTCGCCGTATTGTGAGAACGGCGACCTGTACGGAATTCTGAAGGAATGCAGGGACAGTAAGAACCCAGATAGTTGTCGTGTCTGGCTAAGTCAGACTCAGAGAATTCGCATCATTCTACAAGTAGCCATAGCAATACAATACCTCCATACCCCGGTAAAGGATGTGAGGTATTTCATTTTTCCTATTTTCTGGAGGAATAATGCACTTGTTCTTTGACAATGGACTTTGTGAAGTGTGGGGTTTACATTCCATCCAATTACTGTTTCAAGAAAAACTTGAAATATGCATTTCAAGAATAGCCCCACTCAGAAAACACAGCCTCCACACTTAAGAGAGGAAAATAAAGCATAGGTTAATAAAATGATAAATTTCAAATAAGACGCCACAAACAATCAACGAAAAACAGAACCTGGGGCGCAACCGCCTTTGGATTGTCACTGGCTATCAATTTAGCAACAGGGGTTTTAACCAGATTCTAGGGTGCACCGACCCCAACATTGTCCCAACATGTTCTCATATAAAAAAACAAGTGCAATTTGTCTTGGTAAAATAGCTTTAACCCCCCACTACAATTAACTGGACAATGTTGCATGCAAAACACACAAACGTATACATGTACAACATAAAAAGGTCATGGCATTAATAATAATAATAATAATAATAATAATAATAATAATAATAATAAATTCTTTATTTTTAGAAGGTTACATATTAAGTTTGAACAAAAGGATGTCAATCTTATTTACAATATGGCATTCTTAACTAAATAAAATAACAATTACAAAACAATTCTATAAAAACAACAACATTTTATGTTAATGAAAACAAAACATTTGACACTCATAACAGACAGACACTAATTAAAAATATGAGAAATAGTATATAATTTAATTACATCAAGATTGCGACAGATCAAATAGATATTTTTTCAAAAGATGTTTAAAGGAATTGAGTGTCTTAACTGAACGTATTGTTATTGGTATATTATTCCACACTTCTCTACTGTAGTAACTGAACGTGTCTTTTAAGTAATTTGTTCGTGGAGTCAATTGTGAGAGACTTTTCCAAGTCGAAGAGCGAAGATTATATTTATCATTTGTAGAGAATTTCAATAGGTCTGATATATAGCTAGGTGTTTGATTGTTTATGGATTTGAAAACTAGAAGCGCCGCGTGATATTTACATCTGTATTGAAAAGGTAGCCATTTCAGTTCTTTGAAAAGAGAGGATGACGGTGTTCGGTAAGACTTGCATAAAACGATGCGAGCAGCTCTTTTCTGAATTTTTACTATTTTACTTATCCCAGACTGGTTTCCTTTGCCCCAGACAGTACAACAATAATCAAAAGAGGACATAATGTAAGCATTATGGTACAGAATTTTTGTGTCTTGTGTGAGATAATATGAAATTCTTCTCAAAAGCGCAATCTTAGAGTTAAGTTTCAAAGACATTTTGTTTGTCTGAGTTCTCCAAGACATATTATTTTCTATGTAAACACCCAATACTTTTTGGTTTTTAACATTCTTAATATATTTTCCTGATACTGTGAGATGAAGTGGGACTGAATTTTTCAGTTTTTGTCTTGTACCAATAACCATACATTTAGTTTTATCAGGATGTAAAAGCATATTGTTAATGGAACACCATTTTTCAATCAAAACTAAATTATTCTGGAGATCTGTTTCAACATGTTGTAAATTGGGTCCTGCTTTGTACAATGTTGAATCATCAGCGTAAAGATCAATATTCATTGACTCAGTAAAATATGCTATATCATTAATATATAATAGAAACAAAAGGGGACCTAAAATAGATCCTTGAGGCACACCAGTTGAAATGGGTAGGATATTAGATTTAATAGAACCAACTTTGACCATTTGTGTTCTGTTTGTAAGATAAGATCTAAAGAGTTTAACAGCCTTTTCTGAAAAATGATGAAGGCATAACTTATGTAGCAATATTTCATGATCAACTAGATCAAATGCCTTTCTTAGATCTAAAAATACAGCACCAACAAAATTACCATCATCAACCTCTTTCAACCAAGTATCAACAAGTCTGATAAGAGCTGTATGACACGAATGAGAAGTTCTAAAACCGGACTGATTAACATGAAGTACGTTTGTTTTTTTGAAAAACAATTGTAATTGTAAAGCAATATGGCGTTCAAATATTTTAGAAAGAGTTGGTAAGATAGATATCGGTCGATAATTATTTGCGTCCTGTTTGCATCCACCCTTATGAATAGGATAAATGCAAGCCTCCTTAATGACATCAGGGAATATCCCATATTTAATGCTGTTGTTTATAATACCAGCGATTGCTAATGATAAATTATCACCGCAAGATTTCAAAATTTTTGGGCCAATACCATCAATACCAGTCGCCTTATTCACATCTAATTTGTCAATTAGTTTTTTCACTTCAAACGGAGTAATAAAATCTATTTCAAATACATATTTGTTTAGTTTCTCGTCAAGCAAATTTTTTAAGTTAGAAAAACTTTCGGCAGAAAAAGTGGTCTTTGTTACAATTTTTGCAATATTTACAAAATGTTCATTTAAAGAATTGATTATATGTCAACAGGATTCGTAAATATATTATCAGCGTAAGTCAAAGTCTGAATAATGGTTATGTTATTATTAGAATTATTGTTAGTAATGCTTTAAATTGTTTTCCAAAGAAAACTAGGGCTTTTATTTTCCTTAAAAGCTGTATTATAAAAGTCCTTTTTACACTTTTTAATGACAGACATTGATTTGTTTCTAAGTATTTTGTACTCATTGAAATATCCGTTCTTATGACATTTATCCCTTTCGCGAATTATAGTCTTTACCTCATCATTAAATCAGGGAGGCTGACACGACCGTTTTATTCGTTTTTCTTTCAATGGTGCATGCTTAGATAAAACGTTAAGAAAAATCTCATAAAAATATCTAACGCTAAATTTGGATCCGAAATAGTTTCTACAATTTCAATATTTGCCATGATAAGGTTACCGTTGTGATTTTTTCGCGATGTTCATCTTGTAAAACAGATTGGATATTGATCACTAACGGAAAAATAGGGTACAAATACTTCACAAATAACGTCCGCTCGTGATGTATAAATATGATCAATAATAGTTGAACTACTATCAGTGACCCGTGTTGGTTTGTCAACAAGCTGTTTAAGACCATATTTTACGACTATGCTTTCCCATTTTGAGTTTGAAAGTGAGTTTGATGACGTACAATAATTTATGTTGACATCCCCTAACAAATGCATTTCTAAATTTTCAAAATCAGCTTTATCTAATTGCTTAGTGTAACAATCTATCCACCCTTGATTTGAATCTGGAGGGCGGTAAAAGAAATTTAATAAGAACGATTTACTGTTTGTGCAAATCTGGTTTTCTCTACCTTGCCAGGGAAAATGGTCAGTCGTTGGTTGGAAGTATTTCGAATGATGTAGGCGTCTCACAAACACCACCTGGTCAAAATCTCACACTATAGACACATGTTTATCAACCGTTCCGAGAAGCCTCTTCACTCCTGAATGAGATAAATGTATCCCGTCGAATCCGAAATAGCGGCTAATAGATTCGCCATTACGGTCTGAGAATGCGCTGTGCACATCTATACACTTAACACTGTAGTAATGTGCAATATCAACAATCACTTTGTTGTACTCTTCAACATTTGTGTCTTTCCTGGGACACACTGTGCACAGTGAGCTTTCACACTCAGGATTTTCTTTCCTTATGTTCTCAATGAGCTGAGAGTAGCGTTCTCTAAAAAGTTCTGGATCGGTTCTCCTTGAAGCATCATTTCCGCCTGAATAGATAACTATGTGTTGGGAAGCTTTTATATCATACATAGATACATCTTCTTTTAGAACTTGTATGGTAGCTCCACTTATAGAGTGTTTATGGACACCTAATTTCAAACCCTTTGGATTTATTCCATGGAGAATTGACGAACCAACAAGAAGGGTTCTTCCGGATGCATTACTTTTTGAGGGAGATTTAAGCTTGTTAGTGTTACCGACATTCGTTTTTATGTTGACATTCGTTTTTGTGTTGACAGGTGTAGTAGCGGGAGTGGTGGTATTTTTGTAAGGAGGGCTCGTGGATGTTTTTCCATCTTTTCTGATAGTATTCTGCTGGGTTGTTGACTCTTTTGGTATATTATTGTTGTGGTGCTGTAGCGATTTAATGGTATCTGCGAGTGACGGAAGCCGTTTTTGTACGACCGTTGCGAAGTCCGATAAATCCGCTTTCACCATTTTAGTTGAGTCTCCTACTTTCTCTACCTGTGCTACAGTTGACTGCGCGTTCACCTTATTTTGTGACTTAATTGATTTAATTTCATCAAACAATCTATCAAACATCATGGCACTTTCATCAATATGAGACATCAGCGCTTGATGAATTAAGTGAATGGCATCCTTCAGTTCCTGATAAGATTCATGTGAAATGGAGCTGCAATTCGTGTCTGAAATACACCCAGTACTAAGCTGTGTGTTGTCATATGTTGAATATAATGTAATGCTTTCTGCAATGCTGGTTTCATCGCATGGAACTTCGACAACCAAGCCGTGTTTTTCATTCATACTATTTTCTGGTAATGCAGAGATTTTGATAGAGGTTTGTGAAGGTTCACTATTACATCCGGTATTTGTTTGTCGATAACTGACATCTGTATTAAATACCTGTCGCGTGTCTTCTGCATTATCACTACTAGCTGTTTCATTACAGTAATGCACAAGAATTTGTCTTACCTCTTTATTAACTTCATCAACCGAAGTTTCTGAAATTTGCATTGCTCTCTCAATTTCTCGAATCATCTGAGGGAAATCTTCCTTCATAAAATGTTCTGTTCGCTTACCATTTACTAGACACGAGCTTCGCGTGTGGTACATGTTTAAAGTGTACATGTGAGTTTCAATGTCAAAGACTTTAAATTTTGTTTCAGTTAAGTTACCTTTCTTGTCTGTGACTGGTATTATTAGGTACCTGTATTGCGGTGAGGTTGCAGAATAGAAGACGTCTGCACGCTGCTTCAAAAGTTCATAAAGCCCGGTATTTAATTCAATTTTAACACCTCCTCCAGTTTCTATGAAGTTGATTGGTCTTCTTTCTGTTGCGGCGAGTTTTTTCTTCATAGCCCGAGGCTGATTCAATTCATATTCTCTTATTTCTCTGATACGACGGTCGTTTTCTTCCTCTTCTGCCGCTTGTTGAAACCTCGCAACAATATTCATTTGTCGCGAAAATTTGTCAGTCATTTTTGAATTCCGTATACGCAGTCATTAATATATTTCACACCAATAAATTTTACACCATTCTGTCGACATTTTAATTATCTTTTCAAAAATCACATTTTCAAAATCATTTAACGTCGCTGCTTTAATGATTTTAAGTAAAACGTTTTTTTTTTCACGTTAACGTTTTAAAAGTCGTTTATACGGACGTGACGTCAGAGCGTGAATATGTCAGGTATAACGGTTTGTACTCAATGACCTTATAGTGACAAGAGCAAATGTTTTAAAATATGCAAGAACATTATGGTATGAATAAAAGAAACAGATCGATCTTCTTTATTTATTCATTTATTTATTTTTTACAAAATTTCCAAAAGAAACGTTCATAAACCCCCAAACCCAATACCAACGTCGAGTAAACAAATTGATAAGCAAAATGCTCCAAAGCGATGGACTGTAGAAGGGTTTATCATCAATCCTGAAGAACAATAAATCCAAACTTTATTTCTTGGTTTACATATGACTGCTGACATGTTCAACTCAGTTTGGATACAGATGTGTTTTGTGTGTTTGTCTTGTATGTGTTATTTGTGAAGTGAAGTGATATCTGCAAGTCTTGTCTGATTTATTTATGTATTTAATTACATTTACAGATTTAAAAATAATTCACAATGCGTATTAGTATAAAATCAAAGCAGAACGGCCAACGGAAAAGTACCTCACTTTGTAATAAAATAATGACACTTTGCATAAATATACTTGCATAAATATATTTATATGAAAAGGGAACTTAAAGTGACTGAACACGGTATGTACGAAAATAAAACATTCAAATGTTTTTCATGTCTAAGTCGGCATATACTGCCAACGTTGCCTAGGTCCGGGTTGAGCGCTTGATCACAACTCAGTATTTACACCAATAAACAGTACAATTTAGATCCATTCCAAACGGTGATATTTATTTGGGGTATTATGACAGTTGATCTGAAAATTTAAATTCTTCGTATCACTGAGAACGCAAAAGTTAAAAATTGAAACCCAGAAGAATATCCTAGAGGTGATTGAACAATGTCCAATGGCTGGTATATTGAAACCACCAAGCTAAAAAATTGCAGAAATATTAAAACTAAAGTAATTTTAGATGTACTATAAACAAGTATCATGCTTATCGACCTTCAAAGAACGTACCTGGTCCCAAGGTTATAAAATTGAGTTTTGAAACCAGTCTCAAATCTCAAGCATCTGATTGGCTGAAATGGTGACCAGTTGAGATTTGAGACTGGTTTCCATGCTCAATTTTATAACCTTGGGCACTGATAACACAAATGATTGAATGACATAAAATGTGATTTAAGATATTTAGGTATTTCTCAAAACTCATTCCTTCGGTTAAACGGTATTCTGAAAACACAAAAACATTACACATTTGCACTTTTGCTCCGAGTTATGGCTCATCTAGTTTCTTTTCAGAGGAATCGTTATCCACAAAGACATCAGCTCTTCTAACATTGTTTTGGACATCAATTACAATGCACGTTTGATAGACTTCGGTCTTGCACGAGAAATAGATGACGTAACATCAAGAGCTTCAGGAAAATTACCTTATCTACATCCAGATGTTGGAAAACCAGGAAGTGTGGCATCAGTTGTATGGGACATATACAGTTACGGTGTTGGTAAGATATTAAATAGATGGAAAAGGCACGTTGAGAGCCACCGAATATGATAAATATCAAAATATTGCAAGTTCGGTTTGATTTAGCCTGGTTATGGACAGTAAAGGGAATGCATATTACTGTCTGCGCCGCCTACCCCCGGATGCGCTGTTCAGTTTTACACAAACATGAGTATCGTGCTCAGGAAGTTGGTAAATGATAACAGTACTGAATAATTGATCGGGGAAAAATTTTCAGCTTCCACTGGGAACAAACAAAGCTTCAAAAAGATCTGATTCATTCTCTGCTATTGAACTGATATGGCTTAATGAACTTATCAGTGATTGTTACTAATGGTTTCTACCTTTTTTACAGTGATTCTAGAATTGCTGACGGGTTTGGATCCTGGTGGAAAGGATGGACATGGTACACATCTCAGATATATGCCAGATATTAATCAAAATTTGGTAAGTTGAATGACACATTTGTATGGCAAGGCAGACTTAGACATGAAAAACATTTAAATGTTTTATTTTGCCTTTACCACTACATGTTTACCACCGCGTTTCGTATGTATCGTCGTTGTTGATGCTTACTGAGTGCTTAAGTAGGAGGAAGACAAAAGTTCGTATTCAACCTTACCTTCATTTTGAAATTTAGTTTTCAGTTTCCAAAAATTATCTTCCTTCTCGTAAAATGCAGGATTGGTATATATGTCTCACCGAAAAAAATCGAATTGTTAAGGAGATTTCGAAAACTCAGACACGCTAATCAAAATATGATAACGCTTGGTCTAGTTGCCTTCAAAATATCGCCGTTCAACTGAAAAAAAGTAAATCAAGTGATATTTGAGTATACCGTTTTTTTTTTCAAAAGTTTTCAAACACTCCTTATTTCCATGACAACCTTACATCGAACATACTCTTATATATGAATTCCGTAACATGTCCTAGCCAAAGTTGTTCAATCCGTGCTGATTATATACTTATATAGCCCTTTGACACCCATTTCCTTTTTCTTTTTAATCTAGTTAATTATAACAATGGCTTTGTTTGTGCCTATTGGCGGCGGTTAAACGTCGCACCATATTTTAATCAGTGTCGTTTTATTTATAAAGCCCTTTGAAAGCCGTTTAGCTCAACCCGGGACTAGGCGGCGTGAGCTGTAACATACACTTCCATTACTGCTCATGAACAGGCTCAATCAAAACGAGCCTGAAATATTTTGATATTTGTCGTGTTCGATAGCTTTCAAAGTCCTTTTTATGCCCCGCTGATGAATCAGGAGGAGGATATTGAAATGGCGTTGTCCGTCTATCCGTTCGTTCAAAATCATTTAGCATTTCCGTAGTATAAATATATTGTTTAACAACATCAATGTATAAGGTAGTCGGCTCGTTGAATGAAAAATACTTAAATATCTTGTGTATTTTACAGGCGTCTGTCTGGCTAGCTGATGATGAGGATTCTCAGGAAAGAGCTCAACTTCTTTGCGGTGTTGCTCAGAGTTGCCTAACAGCCATAGAAGGAAAATTTTCTATAAAAGACGATGTCATTGATAAAGTTCAGGTACTTACATATATAAAAAAGTCTTGATAACTCAATAAAGGTCGCACCATCTGGTTGTCATCAAACTTGGTCACTATGTTTGATTTAATATCGTCTATCGATTTCTTTTGAAATTTTGTCTTGGATCTGGGGTCAAAAACTAGGTCAGTAGGTCAATTCAAAATGTCGTATTTGTAACACAAATTAAAGGCCACATTTCTATCCAATTATCACAGAATAGTATCTATAATGACACAGAATATGTGTGTTCATGATATCACACAATGTTTAAAACTTGGTCATCTGGAATCACAAAGTCAAATAAAATTTTATTTATATATTTAAGTCCTCTATTTTTATTAGATTCGCATCAAACTTGGTACGAATAGTTATTAACCCGGTTTTCTTTAGAAAAATCCTGGTTATTAGATTGGGGTATGTCGTTGGGCGGGCGGGCGGGCGGGCGTCAACATTTTGTGAAGTTTTTTGTTAAAGTTGTGTTTTTCTCAGTAACCGTTCAAGGTACAACTTTGGAACTGAACATAGTTGTCTGCCATATCTACACCAATTATCAGGACAAGTTTCATAATCCCTGACTGTATTTTGACAAAGTTATGCCCCTTTTTCACTTAGAAATTTTGTGAAGTTTTTTGTGAAAGTTGTGTTTTTCTCAGTAACCGTTCAAGGTACAACTTTGAAACTTAACATAGTTGTCTGACATAGCAATACCAATTATGAGGGCAAGGTTCATAATCCCTGACTGTATTTTGACAAAGTTATGCCCCTTTTTCACTTAGAAATTTTGTGAAGTTTTTTTGTGAAAGTTGTGTTTTTCTCAGTAACCGTTCAAGGTACAACTTTGAAACTTACCATCGTTGCCTGACATCTCAAAACCAATTATGAGGACAAGTTTCATAATCCCTGACTTATTTTGACAAAGTTATGCCCCTTTTTCACTTAGAAATTTTGTTAATTTTTTTTGTGAAAGTTGTGTTTTTCTCAGTTACTATTCAAGGTATAGCTTTGAAACTTGACATAATTGTTTGACATAACAGTACCAATTATCAGGTCAAGTTTCATAACCCCTGACTGTGTTTTGCAAAAGTTATGCCCCTTTTTGACTTAGATTTTTTGTTAAGTATTTTGTGAATGTTATCTGTTGATGCCAAATTGCCTGTGACGCTTAGCTTGGTTTGTGGGTAGCTTATATCAACAGGCAGCTTGAGATTGCTAGCCAGGTGTCTGTGATAAAGGTCAAGGCCACTTGCTAATTGTAGAAATTCAGCTTACCCTTAATAACTTGAGTTTGTTTTTACCTAATGCCAGACTTAGTATATGAGTAGCTGATATTAAAAGACGGCTTGGGATTGCCACTGGTATCTGTGATCAAGGTCAAGGTCACTGTTGCTAAAAATAGAAATTCAGTTTTCCCTCAATAACTTGAGTTTGTTTTGGTATATTTACGCCGAACTTAGTGTTGGTATCTAATATCAAGATGCAGCTTGAGATTGCTACCCAGGAGCCTGTGATAAAGCTTAAGGTCACTAATTAAAAATAGACATTCAGTTTCTGCTCAATAGCTTCAGTTTTCTTTGGCCTATTGACACCAAACTTGGTTTGTGGGTAGCATATAACAAGACACAACTTAGGATTGATACCCAGGTGTCTGTGATAAAGGTCTATGTCATTTTTGCTAAAAAAGGAAATTTAGGTTTCTACTTATTTCTTGGGTTAGCTGTGATCTATTTACACCAAACTTTCTGTGGGTAGCTGATACCAAGACGCAACTTGGGATTTCTACTCAGAAGTCTGTGATCAAGATCAAGGTCACTGTTGCTAAAAATAGAAGTTCAGTTTCTTCATATCAGATATTTTCTTTACAAAAGTATAAGTATTAAATGAAAACCTGGTTTTCGGCGCGTGGCGACGATTTTTTCTTGTATAGATTATATCTACAAAAATATTTAAATCGTTTTCTTGGGTTGACCAGAGGTTCATTAGTTACAGTTTAAAAGCAACTGATTTGACACCGTGCAAAAATATCATTGAAATAGATGAAAAGGGAACTTTGAAAGCCAACGAACACGACAAATATGAAAATATTGCAGGCCCGGTTTGATTGAGCCTGTTCATGGGCAGTGATGGGAATGCATATTACTGCCCACGCCGCCTAGCCCCGGGTTAAGCGCAACTCAATATTAACACCAATAAACAGTACGAAATAACAATTTCGATCCATCCCAAACGGTGGTATGCAAATGGCGGTGAACATGGAACCTTCAATGAGGTATTTTCATATTAATTAATACCATTCCATGTTCAGCGGCGTATGGTCCCCAGATAAAAGAATGGATTTGCCCTAAACGAGAAAACAATGGGCGGAACTAAACAAAATATAATTTTGACAGGGGATCTTAGAATATAAATCCTGCATATCACAGACAACGCCAAAAGCAAAATTAAAAAAAAAACAACAGGAAGTATATCCTTGTGGGTGGTTGGACAATATCCAAAACCTTATTGGCTGGGATATTGAAACCACCTATCTTTAACCTGGCCGAAATATTAAAACAAATGTAATTTTATAAGTACTATGGACTTAGTACATAAGCATTGTGCTCAACGACCTTCAAAGGACGTAACTGATAACAGCACTTTTTGAATGTACTGGGAGACTTTTTACAGCCGCCACAAAGCACAAACAACGCTACTGTGATATTTAAATAGATGAAAAGGGAGCCACCGAACACGACAATTATGAAAATATTGCAGACTCATTTGATTGAACATGTTCATGGGCAGTGATGGGAATGCATATTACTGCCAACGCCGCCTAGCCCCGGGTTGAGCGCAACTCGATATTTACACCAATAAACAGTACAATTTCGATCCATCCCAAACGATGGTATGCACATGGAACCTTCAATGAGGTATATGAGAGACAAGTGACTTTCCTTCTTAAAACAAACATCCCATGATATAAGTCCCAACATTAGCTTTTTTGTTCATCATGAATGTTAACCACTTGCCAGAGTCCAACGTTAAAATAGAAGACAAATAACGTCAAAGCAAAGTATGATAAAAATACAATTTAATAGTAATGACATGTTGACAGTATCTCTGACGGTTTTAAATCATTTGAGATCGGCTCCACAACTTATAATTGTGAACGTATTGAAGTTGGTCATTGGTTTACGACATTTCGATGTCTGTTTTTTTCCTTTACTTATATTTTTCTAACCAAGCTATACTGAGCAAAAAGGAAACCTTACCTTTTTCAAATTGAAATAAAAAGTTCATTGATGCTTTATTTTATCCTTCATTTAATTTTTGGTATTTGCACATATCTGGACATCCGATAAAGCGAGAAAATGCTGTTATTTTTTCACAGAGGTCAATGTTACCTATTCTTTTCTTAATAATGATAAGATTGATATTTTTTACATAAAAGTCTCAAATAAATTATTTGACTGTCAAATTTAGAATTTGATGGCATGTACTCAAGGAATAACACAATCATTAAAGTTCACTGGTGCAAAGAAATAAGATACAGTTACTTCAATATCCGTTTTTGCAAATCCCTTTTTATTGAATTATGATCAAAATCCAACTCTTAATTTGTTTTAAACACGTCAGTTGTTTTCTGTTTTTCATTTTTGAAACCAAAAAATACTAAACCGTCAACTTCCAAGATGAACATAAAGGAGATGAAATTCCTCCAGATATGTGCATTTACTGGCACCATTAATGCAATAGAAGTTTTCCATGTTATTTATGGTTCAGTATATATAACCCTTTTCTATTTCATTTTTGTTTCTTCTTTATTTCAGAAACAGTTTAGACAACGTATAATGCAGACGACAAAAGTAGATATGAAGAAATGTGAATCTTGCATGATAAACCCAGACCGTACGTTAAATAAGTTGTCTGTATATTTTAAAATTAATGATGCCATTAAGGAATATCAGCACTCCGAATTCACAGCTTCTGTACAGAGTTAACAAGTGGAGAGAGAGAGGCAATCTCACTGAAGTCAGATCTAACAAAATGTTACTTGGTCACTGATCATCCATCTTTTGACGGCTCGCAGACACCGTACGCTAGCTATAGCGGTTTTCCCCGATTACTATTTTTAGAAATTGTCAACTCAGAAAGCATAATTAAGAACGCTCGCAAAATGATCTGAAGATGTCATTTCATTAGAAATGAATGCAATACTACATAAACACATATATCTTCAGTAAAATATGTCTTTAACAGGCTGTCAGCACTTTCCGTGGTTTAAAATACTCTGTTTACTTTCACTTTTGCGATTTTGTAGGCGACATTCTGATTGATTCAAATGGTTAGTGATAGAATCATGGTTTAGTTACTCGTCGTCAGATCCTGATAGCGTAGCGGTTTTCAGGACATGGATTTAATCAGTTTGGGATAGTGAGGGAGAGAGAGAGAGAGATAGAGAGAGAGAAGAGAGAGAGAGAGAGAGAGAGAGAGAGAGAGAGAGAGAGAGAGAGAGGAGGGAAAGGGAAAGGTAGAGAGAGAGAAAGAGAGAGAACAAAAATAGACTTTAACATGTTTTGCCATTGGCTGTAATGCAGGTTTGTCTGATTGATATTATTGTTTCTATTAAACAGTATTTATTAGACAGTAAGTTACCCGAAAGTGCAAGAATAAACTAATATTATTTTGCCATACGAAGGGTTTCAATTTCGTCAATGTAAAAGCTTTGGTAAACGTGGAAACTTTCTGTTGACAGTCAATTTATTTTTGCTGTTCTAAAAGACATCTGAAGTATGCCTCGCTCTTCTATTTATTCCTACATGTATGTTACATTTACTCTCTATATTTTACAGTTTCTGAGGCAACAGAATCGAATTTGGTAAAGCATCGGCCAAATTGCAATGATCGAATACGACTTTGTATCGCATGTGAACGAAACTCATCCCTGAATCCAGTTTCTTGCTACTCTTGTGGTGCTAAAATGGAACCAATGATAGGTAAAATTGAAGTATTTAGCATGCACATATAATAATTATTAGTTGTGTTGCTGAATCTAT
Source organism: Corbicula japonica (assembly GCA_038501625.1). Taxonomy (NCBI): domain Eukaryota; kingdom Metazoa; phylum Mollusca; class Bivalvia; order Venerida; family Cyrenidae; genus Corbicula; species Corbicula japonica. The sequence continues at coordinate 81,353 of JAZAYU010001013.1, forward strand.
CTTACTAAACAATCTTAAATAGATTAAGAACACTCATCTCGCTACTACAGTTTGTTCGTTTGCTTGCGTGCTTGCATGTAATTGCGTTTTTGTTATATAAGTTTGTTAGAAAAATAAGTCGTTTGGGCTATAACATAATTACTTGATGGTTTTCAAAATAAGTTGGCACAAATGATAACCACGATAAAACGATGTGTCCTGTGCTACAACCAGGCCCCTGGATTGAAGTTCACGGTCGCAGTGTATTGTTGAAATTGTTTTGCATGTCAAGCTTAAAGTCGCCGCTTCGTCCGTCCATCCTTTGGTCCGTCTTGTCTTGTCTTATCTAACAATTTGATATATGGGCTGGGCGGCGTGAACAATAATATGCACTTCCGTTACTGCTCATGAAAAGGCTTAATCAAACCAAGCATGCACTATTTTGATATTTTTCGTGTTTGGTTACCTTCAAAGTCCTTTTTCCATCTTTTAAAACCTGTGGATAGAGTCGCTTCAAATGTGAATCCATCTATTAATTAATGATCAAATGTACATGTACACGTTTACATTTAGGCGATGGCTGGGGTGCGCTATTAGTCGCAGGCAACGACACAGACAATGTCAACAATGCAAGAGCTTTCAAGGGCGATATGGAGAAATTCAAAAGAATAATCACTTCAAGAGCCCCACTTGTTATGGGCATACGGTAAACATTTATGTATTTTACTTAACACGTTGTTCAATAGTTCTTGCTCTAGTGATTAACGCAGTGATAGAAGAATAAATACATAAGGCAAGATTCTTTAGCTAGCCGTTGCTTTCCTATTCGATTTTAAAAACTGAAATACCCAATTTTCCTTGGGTAGCCCTTTATATTTTATAACATTCCATCAATTCATATTGATAAACTTTAACTACAGGGGGACTTGCTAGTTTTTTTTTCAGAAACTTGAAAAGCCTTAATTTAATCTTTACCGAACTTGGTCAGAATACTTCTTGACACAATATATATCACCAGATAGCTCGAATGATTAAAGAGTTATGCCCCTTTTGTGGCTGGCAGATTTGCTCTCTAGTTTACCTTTTGTTCTGCCTTTATGTTTTGTATTAAAGAACTAAGTGAGTGTAGCCCCATTTAACTATTAAAAAGTTTATCTTTCAGACAAGAACATGTAAAATCAGTCGCAATGGAGAATCCAGGCCGTTGTGAAAACGGAGAAAAACTTCTACCTCAGATAGATAATGCGATACAAGAGTTAGAAAAGACAAAACTTCACACGCTGGTTGTTTACTTTTCGTGTCATGGTGATAAAAATGGAGAGAACAGTTTTCAGTTAGCCTCAAAAGCAGAGAAGTTATCCATTTCGGATTTTCAGGATATGCTGTCATCCCTTACAACTGTAAGAAAAGTAATTATAATTCTAGACCGCTGCTTTGCAGATAAAATAACTGTAAAAAACAAAACTATTGTGCAAATTAACGCCAGTAAAAGTAGCGAATCAGCTCCCGTTCAGAGTGTCGGAAGTCCGTTCACAAAGTACCTGATCAAAGGGTTAAAAGCTAGGTCGGAAGGTGGAACATGTGACATAGTTCAGTGTTGTCATTGTAACAACTATTGGGCAACTAGGAATGACTATATCACTCTCGGCAGTTTGATGGAATATATCCGAGGTCATATGAATGCGAAAGGTCACCATGAACCCTATTGTCATTTTGAAGGAGATGTAAACAGTTTGAAGCTAGCGTATTATACTGAAGAAGAAGTTTTCATTGATTTTGCGGAAGATGGAAAAACGGTTAAACAGGTGCCGATGGCATTTTGTGAAGACATGGATGAGCTGGAATCACAGTTGCTCAAAATGTTTCAAAGCAGTAAGTTAGTGTTTACGCATTTACCGCCTACCAGTTGCATAAATTCACGGAAATGCCTTGTTCAGGGTGGGTAATCAAGCTGCACCTTACCATGCATTTTGTAAACAAAAGTCCGTCATCTTTGATGAAAACTGTAAGTTGTTTACTTTAATTCATTAAATAAATAACTCGTAAAATTGAGATATAGCTATGAACCTGCTACACATTTTTCCGAATCTTTTGGTACATAGATGGAATATAAACTCTAAGTGGAACACAAGTTACCTCGGTCATGGAAACTGAATCGGCGAGAAATAAGCAAGAATTTTCAGGGTAAAGTGCAGGGAAATGTTTCATTATGTCTCCCCCCCTCTGGGGGAGACATATTGTTTTTGCCCTGTCCGTCAGTCCATCTGTTACACTTCGTTTCCGCTCAATAACTCGAGTACCCTTTGACCCTGAGCCTTCAAACTTCATAAGGTGATAGCCCTTATTGAGTAGAAGAACCCTATTGATTTTGGGGTCAGTAGGTCAAAGGTCAAGGTCACAGTGACCCGAAGAGTGAAAACCGTTTCCGCTAAATAACTCGAGTACCCTTTGACCCAGAGCCTTCAAACTTCATAGGATGATAGCCCTTAGTGAGTAGAAGAACCCTATTGATTTTGGGGTCAATTGGTCAAAGGTCAAGGTCACAGTAACCCGAAGAGTGAAAACCGTTTCTGCTCAATAATTCGTGTACCCTTTGACCCAGAGCCTATAAACGTCATAGGGTGATAGCCCTTATAAAGTAGAAGAACTCTATTGATTTTGGGGTCAGTAGGTCAAAGGTCAAGGTAACAGTGACCAGAAGAGTGAAAACCGTTTCCGCTCAATAACTCGAGTACCCTTTGACCCAGAGCCTCCAAACTTCATAGGGTGATAGCCCTTAGTGAGTAGAAGAACCCTATTGATTTTGGGGTTAGTAAGTCAAAGGTCAAGGTCACAGTGACCCGAAGAGTGAAAACCGTTTCCGCTCAATTACCCGAGTACCATTTGAACCAGAGCTTTCAAACTTTATAGGATGATAGCCCTTATTGAGTAAAAAAATCCTATTGATTTTGGGGTCAGTAGGTCAAAGGTCAAGGTCACAGTGACCCGAAGAGTGAAAACCGTTTCCGCTCAATAACTCGAGTACCCTTTGACCCAGAGCCTCCAAACTTCATAAGGTGATAGCCCTTATTGAGTAGAAGAACCCTATTGATTTTGGGGTCAGTAGGTCAAAGGTCAAGGTCACAGTGACCCGAAGAGTGAAAACCGTTTCCGCTCAATAATTCGAGTACCCTTTGACCCAGAGCCTTCAATCTTTATAGGTTGATAGCCCTTATTGAGTAGAAAAACCCGACTGATTTTGGGTTCAGTAGGTCAAAGGTTAAGGTCACAGTGGCCCCGAAGAGTAAAAACCGTATCCGGTCAATTACTGGAGTACCGCCTGACCCAGAGCATTCAAACTAAATAGGGTAATAGCCCTTATTGAGTAGAAGAACCCTATTGATTTTGGGATCAGTAGGTCAAAGGTCAAGGTCACAGGGGTCTGGGCTCAGGGGGGTGCGGCGCGGGGGGGAGACATGCGTTTTTTACCAAAAACATCTAGTTTTGTGTGTTTTTCGCCAAGAAATGTATTTTTTGTCGGTAATCACACCAAAAAATTTAACAAATTTCCCTGCACTTTACCCTGAAAATTCTTGCTTATTCCTCGCCGATTCAGTTTCCATGACCGAGGTAACTTGTGTTCCACTAAGACTTTATATTCCATCTAGGTGCCAAATGATTTGGAAAAATGTGTAGCAGGTTCATAGCTATATCTCAATTTTACGAGTTATTTATTAAATGAGTTGAAGTAAAACACTTACCAATTTTCATCCAAGATGGCGGACTTTTGTTTACAAAATGCATGGTAAAGTGCAGTTTGATTACCCAGCCTGTTGTTTTAATTGATAAATGAATGATTTGAAGTAAAGAGATTTTTGTAAAACTTAAGGGAAATGAAATGAATATGCAAAACACAACATAATCCTCTGTTATATTCGCCGTTTTTAAAAAATGCATGGGTATACGAGTATAATGGTCATGTCAATTTCAATAACCAGCCATATTGCATCAGCCACTTTAGAGTTATAGCTTTATTTATACAAAAATGGCTGATTCGCCTTGTTCACTCTCTTTCTCAAACAGTTGTCGTCTAATCTTAATGAAAATTGGGAAAAAATGGGCGTAATATTTCGGCTAAGTTTTATAACCAGTCAAATTACTGCAGCCACTACAGAATTATGGCCCTTCATTGATACAAAAGATGGCAAATTCGCCTTGTCCACGCTAACAGTTGTAGTCCGATCTTCATATAATTTCTGGAAAATGTTTATGGGCAGAATATCTTGATAATTTAGATCACCATCCAAATCGCTTCAGCCACATTAGAGTTATGGCGCTTTATTTATACAAAGGAGGTCAAATTTACATTGACCGCTTTCTCAATCAAACAGTTGTTGTCCGATCTTTATGAAACCTTGTGAAAATGTAACTGGGCAGAATATCTCAAACAAGTTTGATAACCAGCAAGCATGTAAATGCCTTGTAAGTTACTATTAAGTTGGCTTGTTTTCAAGTCCATCTGGGTTATAAGGATACCTTTAACTTTCTACATGTACATACTTCTCTTTTAAACTTCTCAACCAATCGCTGTAGTTTTCGACGGGCGTATTTTGTGGCCCTTTGGCACTCTCGTTGATACTTACATAACGACACTCCAACAAAGTACTGCAGCCAAACATTTACAAACTAACCTCCTTAAAAAACCACAACTGCCTAGAATTAACTACACTACAAGGCCAGATCGTTGTCGGTTTTCTGTTGGTCGGTTTTCCGACAGTTTCTTGTTAATAGTTGTGTTAATCTGTCAGACTTCAGATTTTCGACGTGATAAATTATTTGAATTAATTGTTATCGTTGACATTGTCAGTCCTTACCTAATGTCACATGTGTGACTTCGGAGTTTTTGAAATAACGACGTCGTTCAGAAAGAGAGTACAGTACAGTTCGTGGCATACCCTACACCTCCAATCAGTTATTGTTTGTTACTGTCTCTTATACTTAAACTGTGCAAAGAGATTACATGACCTCATCAAGATAATTATCATTCTTCCGAATCACTTAATTAGTTATTTTGAAAGATACATGATATTGTATTCAGTCAGCAATTCATTATGGGTCATAGATCCTGTCAGATTTCTAATCTTCAATACAATACGTCCGATCTTCTTTAAAAGTACGTGTAATTATTCAGCTACATTTCAACAGTTATCATATGTTTTATTGCAGATAGAAAAGACTTAGCAGTGATTATCCAGAGTGATACATTTCGAAAAGACACAAAGTTTGTTAACTGTGAAACCATTGCTGACGTTAGGATGGCCTGGTATCTGAGAAAACCACTACGCGTGCAGTTCAAAGCAATTTCTGAGCGTCTGTAAACTCAATAAAATTACGTTAATGATTTTGATTTCGCGAACTAGAACATAATGCATAACTTCATATCTATTATTTGATGGAATCCAATCTGTATTTATGATATGTCTATGCTCAAATTAATTCTAAATGGGTTTGTCTGTAACCTGTGTTTTGTTTCTCTTGCATGTGTGCATGACTTTTTGTGCTTATTAGTTTTGAAATTTTATATGTTGTTGTTGTTTATGTTGTTAGTAGGCTGCATTGGAAATAAGAGAGATGTTTAATTTTTGATGAGTTAACCTTCTCGAAATAAAGACATTATTATTATTATTATTATTATTATTATTATTAAATTATTATTATTATTATTATTATTATTATTATTATTATTAATTTACTCTACTTTACGTCTAAACGCCAATGTCACTTTTGTATTTTGTATATTATGCAGTGTCTGAATGGACCTTAATAAGACCCTGTCTTAGAGGCCACAGTTAATGTCACGGTTACTAAAAATGGTATTAGCTTTGTTTATATTTCCAAACGAATAAATATATCAGGTTTGTGTCCCTTCATTTGCAATGCAGGGGCATCCGTGACATATAAACATATCTTAATTGTATATGTTTTAGATGGGGAGGAGGCCGAAATCGTCAAACACTTAAAACATGTTCCTTTCAAGTGTGATTGTAAATTTGTAAAATTAAAAAATGTGTGCTTTACGGTGGATGATTTTGGTGAATGTTAGGTTTTATTACTGGTGAGCGCTGGTAAAAAGAGTTTTCAACAAAGTATGGCGTTCAAACAGATTCATTGACCTTTGCCTTGACCTGGCGTTGTTAGAGGCCACAAACATTTTTTGGGAAATGCAGCTCTTTCAGCATATGCAAATTATAGCCCAGGAAGTCGACATTTTAAAACAATATTTGAGGTAGTACCGTGATTCTTGGAACTGCCTTTTGATGTTGAAGTTTGTTATATCTCTAGCAAAAATATTCTCAAAAATGGTTTGCGAGGGAAGCTTATTTGAAAATTATGATGTTACGCATTTGTATACCCCTGGAAACGAATATTTTATATGTGTCCACTATTTGTTTATGTTTAGGCGTGTGACGCAAATACTTGTAACAGTCTACAAATTCCGAACTTTGGTCCGACATAAACAAAGTCATATGTGCAAAGCAGGAATCGCACACCCAGAAAACACGGCCTCTCCATGCAGCCAAAAAGTAGATAGGAAGTATGTAGCATGTAAAGGTACGAACGGCTGATATTTTATGTGTCTCAATTCATTATAAGTTGGAAGGTGCTGGGTTGTGACCCGAACTAGCTCTACAAACTTCAATAAATTCATTTGAAAGTTCAATATAGGCATACAAAAATACTTTTTATGGACTTTTTCTTTCTAATCAGTCCATTATCTGTTCGAGAGTTAATTGTAACTTCAGTTTTAACACAGTGATGTGAAGCTTATAGGAGTAACATGTCCAGCATCGGATTAAGAGACACACTCTACGGCGTAATTATTTCATGTAGGGTCCAAAGGTTCTTAAATATTGTTTACCAATTGGGCTTTACAATTTGGAGATACTCACTTAAACGATCACACGATGTAGAACTGGCCGACGTTGTCCATAGGATCGGTAGTTCGAGCGATCAGCGGTTGGTCGGTGAAATGGGCTACTATTCATTTAACGAAGATAAAGCATAACGATACAGAATATTTCTAAAATAATTTTAATGTATTGTCTTATTAAAATACAAAATGTAAAAGTTAACATGATACTTAAGAAAACAAATTTTTAACCTTGAAATTATCTACATGTACAAACAAAAAAGTTCAATTGCACGATGAAACTAAACCATAAAATACCAAAGGACTTAACGCCGAGGACACTGTTCCTGAAAAGTTTTTTTGTATCAGGGCTATAACTATAACAAGTATGATGGGATGGTAATGAAACTAACTACAAATAATCACCACGTCGTTACAATGTGCTTTGCATAAAGGCAATCACTTAAAGGTCAAGGCCACTGAAAAAAAAATTTTGGAACAAAGGGATGTAAAACAGTAAAATGGGTAGTTTCCCCTGAATTTATAATAAATATTAGGAAAAGGGATGTAGCTTCCTCTTTAATGTAGCAAAAAATTTAACAAAAAAGGAGGATAATATTATAATAAATGTTCATTTTCATTATGTAAGGTGATACAGGTTTCTCATTTTGCCTAACAATTTTTACAGTAATAAAATAGTTCATTTGTTTGATAAATTTAATAGTAATCAAACAGTGACAGTGTGTTGTTCAAACACTGGCACGGTGTGTTGTTTAGTTTACTATGTTGGTCATAATTGAGTTGTTATGAATTTAACGTACAATGGTTTTCGGTATGCCCAAGCCGACATAACCATCTCTATAGAATTGCATTCCTCACGTGGATTGTCTTGTCTGCAAGTGTCCATTTCTATTTTCACAATGCTGTTGGCATTTGCTGTTTCCCCTAAAAACAAGAATAACTGACCAGTAAATAACCAATGCTATTGCTGAATATATAAAAACAAATCGGAAACAACGACATGCCAGTCTATTTTAAAAGCTAAAATAGTGGAGAGATATATTATAAAGTTCCGGTTGCACTTCAACTGGGGAGCTGGTGGTTAGCACTGTTAAAAAATATAAAATGTTGATAGGTTGAAGCAGTTTAGTTTTATTTTTGGTGGACTAAAAATGCAGAAGAAACTTTCCAAGGGCTTCCTAGAATTAGTTTAGGGCTAACCCATTCTTTTATCTGGGGAACGTACGCCGCTGAACCTTGAAGCGCTCTGCAGGCCTGGTGATTAACCCATCTACAGTTGATCATTATGCTTACTTTTTTGGTTGCACGGCGGTGGCAGGTGTTTAAGATTTTATGAAGGTTTATGGGGAAATCTTTTCTTAAAAGAACATAGAAGCTCGATTCGTTTCATTTATCCCTGTCATCGCGTTCTTGCTGATTTTACTCCAGGAGCTCTGGAGCCTATCATTTGGCTTTACAATGCTATCTTTTTATGTTTTATATGTTTGTGTGCTTTTGCATGCAACATTGTTGAGCCGATGGGTGCGTTGGAGTTATTTCACCAAGACAGCTTTTGTGATACGAGAACCTGTTGGGGGCAAGTGTGAGGTTGGTGCACCCTAGAACCTTGTTAAAAGCCCAGTGGCAATTTGTTTTGCCACTGACCGTTCCAATGCGGTATCCCCAAAGGTTCTCTTCTTCGTTATTTGTTTGAGGCGTCCTATTTGAATTGACATACTTATAAAAAAACATGCTCTCTCGCTCTATTATATTCCTCTCTTCTTTTTCGCTGCGTGGGGAGGCTGTGTTTTGTGGGTGTTGCGATTCCTGCTATGCATATTTTTTGTTTGAAATGGTATTAATCTGAAAATACCGCATTGAAGGTTCCATGTTCACCGCCATGTGCATACCATCGTTTGAGATGAATCAAAATTGTACTGTTTATTTGTGTAAATATTGAGTTGCGCTCAACCCGCCAGGCGGAGAAATATGCGTTTCCATTACTGCCCACGAACAGGCTCAATAAAACCGAGCCTGCAATATATTCATATTTGTCGTGTTCGGTGGCTTATAAAGTTCCCTTTTCATCTTTTACTAGTTACAATGTAAATTTAATATAGAAATTGCTAGAATATTAAATACTTTAAATAAATACTTGCCTTTACACTGATTCAACAATTCAGTTTTCACCTCCTCAATCGTTCTGAAGAACTTCGGCTCAAGCTGCATTGGTATCCTTTGTCCATCGTCAAGCTCGTGAGTAAATTCGATACGGACTTCTTCGTCCGTATAATAGCCCAGATAACCTAGATCTCCTTTCATGTATTTTACGGGAGTTGCCTTTTCATTTTCCATGTGACCTTCTACATATGAAAACACGCCTTTTACTGACAAATAGTCTTTCTCATCAGATCTAAATTCCGAGCACAGACAACACTCCTCGTTGTCACTTCCGGTCTTTAATAGACATTTGTCGTTTTCTGATTTGCCCTTCAGCGCTTGAATGAAGAATCTGGTAAACAAACTTCCCAAAGACTTCTGATACAGCGAAACTTGGCTCGATTTTGACGCGTTAAACTGAAGGACGTTTTCTGCGTTCTTCAGTTCGATCTTTGGGGGAAAGCAACGATCCAGTATAATGACGAACGTTTTAATATTAGACAACATGTCTAACTGCCTTTGAAATTCGGCTAAAGAAAGTGTCTCTGATCCGAATATAAATTCATTGTCATTCTGGCTTGAACCATGACACGAAACGTACATGAACAGTTTCGTTACCTCGTGATTTTGGAGTCTATGAAAAGCTTCCTTCAATCGAGGAAGTATTTGTTTATTATCTTGCAAAACCTCTTCAACATTCTCGGGACTGAAAAAAATACAATTAGGTATTAAATAATACATAGAAATCAGAAGTTTTCAAATCCGTTTGAACATCTGCATTTTTAAATCCCGTTAGATTTATTTATCGTGGCGCGAACGTTAAAGGCGTGCTGAACTAATTAAAATATAAAACTTAATGACCAATTACATATAGTACCAGGCAGAACACTAAAGTGCAGTCTGACTTAAGCTCAAAGCGAATTTTGTGAAAATTGTTCTTTTTCGTAGACAATGATTTAAGAAAGAAGTGAATAAAAAAACAGTTGTAAAAAACTATCAACTGCGTAACGTGATTCTCAACCGAAATAAAACCATTATACAAACGTCCTCAAACGACTTATAATGGTTTATTATAAGACAATTATTATTACCTAATTATTTTCTTGGTCCTTTTTAATAGTTTTCTTTATTTCAACAATAATATGATTTTATGAGGAATGTACCAAGTTTCCGCTCTAAGTTATCATAAAAGAATCACTACATGATGATTTCTCTAACCGTATTTTGTGGTGCACATTGGCAATAAAAGCGGCCTAAGATGAGAATTTATTTCTTGCTTATAATCAAAATACGTCAAATATCTGAAAAACAACTATATATATAATCCCATAATATATCCCATTCGCTCCAATTTAATTCACCGCCACAAATGGTGGAGCCAAAGTTTACAGTCTGGGTACATTATTCTACATGCGAACAACATTTCGCCTTTTTATGCTAAATAATCGTGATCACCATCATATTCAAAGCGTTAGACATCTTTTGGGATGATTTGGATGACCTATTCAAATATCACGCATCGTTGACTAAAAGCAGTTGACAAACGCTTGAAATTCCACTACTGTCTACTAAACAGCAAAAACAAGTAAACCGAACCTGCAATAATTTTCCAAACTATGGTTTTCGACAACTTTAAGGGATTTTAAACTATTTACTAGAAGCTTAATAGGAGTTCATTCCATTCCCCCGCAATCTGTAATGGCGAAAGGCGAAAATTATATGCACGGAATATTAAAATATTTAAATGTATTTAATTTTCTTACCTAATTCCCATTATCAAAGGAGCTCTGGATGTTATCACTTTTTTGATTTTGGCAACATCATCTTTGAATACTCTTTCTTCAATATCTTTCGAGTGCTGGTCAACTGATTGAATGCCATCCCCTGCAACTAGTAGTGCTCCCCATTCTTTCCCTAACAGAGCAAATGCTGGACATTGTGAAATTCATACCAAGAACATTAAAATTACAATACAAAATCTTAATGCGCATTATTATTCGTTTGACCCACAGCACCGACTCCGTGATTTTTTTTAAATTTCTAGAGCTTACTAATGCTAGACAAAAGGAAATAACATTTTATTTTAATGTTATTATTTCGTAAGGGCTGAACAACTACTTCTCGATGAAGCTCAATTGGTTGCGTTGTCGGTTCGGATACGCCCAGGTAGAGGCAATATCATTTGAAATTCACAGTAACGCTATTTGTGCAATGTGGCGGCCGTAAAACGCCTCCCCGTACATATAATCAGTAATATTATCGATAAAATAACCCGTTACCGATGCCATGCAGCGATGGTAACGTATATCAGGGCTATCAGATTAGCCTTTTTGGGTTTATCCCTGTTAGCTCAATTGGTTACGTTGTCGGAATTGCAGGGCTAGGCGCTGTTGCCGTGACGGCCCGGGTTCGCTTCCAGGTTGAGGCAGCGTCATTAAATTTTCATAACGAATATTCCATTTATAAACCCGATAACTTGAGGCACAGTATTTGTTCAGATCTTTTGCCTCCAAGACTTAATTTTTTTTATTAAATCTTAAATTGAAGTAACAGAAACATGTACCAATAATTGGTTGAATGCTTTTTCCACATGTGAAGCAGGTAATTGGGTTAAAAAATGAGTTTTTCTCACAAGCAACACACACTGCCATTTTTCGCCTGCAGTTGGGGTGGTATAATTGGGTTGATTTTCCTAAAACAATAAAAAAGTAATTAAATCATGAAGTAAAAAATACATTTTCTTAATTAAAAGGGCTTATGGGCTGTTTAAAAAAAATGGCTGGAAAAGTGAAAAAATAGTGAAAAAAATAAAGTTCATAAAAATTCCAAACTTGTTATTCGGTATGTTTTGCTTATTAAAACTGAGTACAGAACTGAAAAGATTTTTGTTATCGGTCAACTGGTTGCTGAGATATGGTCTCTTGAAAAATGGCAAGTGAAGTGAAAAAAAATGTAAAGAATTTGAGTTCATAAAAAGTCCAAACTGGTTTGTTCATATGTTTGTACAGTCTTCAAAATCGATCAAATTATATTTATATGTGGCAGAATAAAAATTTAATGGAGCTTTATTGACCAATATTAAATAAATCAAAGAATTTTAATGTATGTGCTTAAAATACAATCATTGCTGTTTCTTATTATTTAAATGTGTATTTCTGTTTAAATACATGTTGAAGCATCAAATATAAGTGCTTAAGAACTTGTGGTATCGCATAAAGATAAAAAATTCATATTGTTAAGAAAGTGTGTCACACTCCTGACAACCACATAAGTGCCGTGTAATCAAAAATGTTTCATTAAGGCCATTCCTGTTTGTCACAATTTAACAAAGCATGACGTAGACTTCTAGGAAAAACATGCTCTTGTTTTCATGTAAAGAATATGTTGACAGAATATTGCAATATGTGCATAATGTCACACTCCTGACAAATTTAGCTGACATTTTCTGAAGGGAGCTGCAGACAAATATAATTTCAATAGAGGTGATAATGTTATAATTATTGCATCTAGAAAAATGAAACTTAATGATACACAAAACATTTCTTATGTACCATTAATCTTTAAAGTCCTATAAATTTATAAAGCAAAGATGTATTGATTTTCTTGAGGTATTTTCTAATCTACCACGCTTAACTTAAGAGCATAAATTTTGATTACTTTAAGTAAAATATGCTTAATTTTATCATTATTTGATGCCTATCAAATGCACCTTTTACTAAAACAACACTAAAACTTGTCTTTACTCAAGCTTTTTGGAAAATAATGGTCTGAACAAATGTGATTTTGAAAAGTGTCACACTTTTTTGTCACACTCCTGACATTTTTGCCCATTATTTTATAATATTTTTAACGGATGGTGCTATTTTGATGAAACTCCACAAATATTTAAAGGGCATGATGAGACACCTCTGCAAAGTAGGAAAATGGAAGTAACTGTTTGTTGTACATTTTTATAACAGGAAATCACAAACCAGCAATTTTTTTTTAAACAGCCCTTATAACACAGGATCCATATACGTATATACTGATGTGACAACTTTCGTTGTAGTGCGGACATGATTTTTCTATAATTTTAACTAGTGACCTTGTTTTCAACGTCACATGACCCAGTTTCGAACTTGACCTAGATATCATTGAGATAAACATTCTGACCAAGTTGGAAGAAAATTATGACCGCTTAAGTGCGGTGAACAATTGTAAACGGACGAAGGACGACACCCGACGGACACTGCACGAAAGGCGATAACAGATAGGCTAATTAAAAACAGTAACAATTTAACTCCAATGCGAACAAAACGGAAGAGCATCATCAAACACTTCGCAAGAAAGTCCTGAACGAATCAAAGTACTTTTTATAGTATATAAAGATAACCATTTTTTAGATTGTTTTGTAATATAATCTTCGTCTGATGCAATTGGGTTATGATTCATAACCTACCTGGAAGAGAAAGTACAAACGGTTTTACGTTGCAAATGGAGTCACCATGTGCTCAACTGTTGCAGATGTCACTTTGAAAAGGCATCGATGAGTCAATAACCAACAGGATAAATTTATATACGAATAATATATTTTCAGAGTAAACAAATTATTATGTATTTGTATGTTAATTTAATTTAAATTAGATTAATACAAACCTTTGCTATTGATCATGCAAACTTCGCATTGTTTTTCTACCAGTTTCAGGTCCTTTACTTCCCCTTGGACTAAATTCTTAAAATAAGGTATACAAATAAACTTGATAATAAATATTGAAGACAACGATGCATATTACAAAGATATGTCATCCAATTAACGACGAGCCTAAAACTTTTAATTAAACATGTTCCAAAACCTTGTGTAAAGATGTGTTTGAAAATATTGATCTGCATGTGCACTCATAAAAAATCAATAACTTACATTCAATTTCAATAGAACGGTATTTGCAATTTTAAGTAGCAGGGCTATGGGCAAAACCATGTAACATACAAGATTTTATGTCTTGTTTGAACCACCTAAAGAAACCTTAAATGAAACTGAATTTACCATTTCGAAAAAACTCGTATGTGTTTTCTTTCCAAATGAAAGAAATTATCATGTTTTGTTGGAATATGTTGATCAAATAAAATAAATATATTGTCATATTTGATACTATTTCATACTATTTGTTCGCCGCTTAATTCCTTTTAAGATACAATTTACGCCAATGTTGGTATAAGGGGTAGGGGTAACAGAGGACGTAATAACGCAAAAAAGAAGTCGGTGACCCCTCCTTTTTATTTGTCAAATATTTTAAAAGTAAAATTTGCAAAGGAATTATGCAAGCAAATCAAAATTTTACTGAGCAGATTTTTTGTAATTCCAATAAATGCGACGAAAATTTAGCTAAACTCGACGTTTTTTTAGGTCGAAACGCCGCTTTTCTGCAACGTCACAAGTAAATCTTGGATGAAAGCTCATGAAAGTTATATTAGTGGAAAAGAATGTAATTCTGTACAAAATTATACAAACAAAAAACGGAATCTTTAAAAGACATCAATGTTATAGCAGAAAACATTCATTGACGGTTCTTTTGACATCATGTCCAAAAACTGCTGTTAGTGGCCATCTTTGAGGACCTGTATCTCTGAGACAAATCCAGATAATCTGACGAAATATTCAGTTCGTTATTGGAAATATGATCAATTTACTGTATGGAAATTTTCTTTAAAATACTCGAAAGTTGAAAAATCGGCGCATTCCACCTTTAATTGACAAACAAAAACGTTAACATCTTCAGACTTACCTGCAAACACTGGTTCAATCTTCAATTACCTAATGTAATTATTTCGCTTCAATTAAATTCCGTGTTTGACATAATCTGCTATTATACTGATGTAAAGTTCATTAACATGAACTATGTTAATTAAATAAGTACAATAAAAATTGTGTTACTATTGAAATATTACTAAATGGTTCTCTTAGAAAGGTAGAAAAGAAAAGACTCGATTTCATTGAAATGTCTAATTAAAAGTACCTTCCGCCAAGTAATCCGGGGACCGATACCGCGAAATAACTCTACCTTCGAACCAATTAGACGATGTACATGTAAGCGTGTATTTTGCGTATTAAATCATCTCAAAACAACTGATTGGAATGATTTAAAATATTTGAACAAAATTAAAGTAGACTTTAACATTAAATTCAAATCGCATTTGGTTGTTCACAAAACGTCCTCTCCGTGTTCATGATAATTTACAAGCTATAAATGTAGCTACCTACTTGTTTTTTCAAAAATATAATATCACAAAGGTATTTTTATAAATATTAAATAACTGACATTAAAATTAAGTCTTAAAAAATAAATATGTCCCTTTAACGTTGAGCTAGGTAAGTGTATACCTTTAGCTGACTAATTACTTTCGGCCATTCCACTTCTGTGGCTTTGAAACAGTGAGCAGCGACATCATTAACAACTTTAGCATTGTCTCTAGTGTTGTCGTCATCCATAGGCCACCACTTCAGCTGATGAAAAGAAATAAACGTATACTATAAATACATTGTAAATTGATATTTTATTTATTAAAAAATTCAACTGTAATTGTTGACATTTTTTTAAATTGCAATTTTCTTGTTATATATTTCAGGAATCGATTCTAACCAACGCATGACATTGCAAGCCAATTTATGACACATGTACTTTTGTTGCAATCTGTAAAACTTTACAAAGTTAAAGTCTTATGTTTAAAACATACTAGTTATACTTGAATTTTTAAACGTGTAACGTAAATGTTCGAAATTACCTTTTTATAATCTAAATATGTCAACATATCATCGCTTTCGATATTACAGAGGTTTTTGTTTCTGAATTTTTCCGGAGCAGCGAGTCCAGTTAGTTCTTTTATGATTCCTTTTGGTTTTATATCCGTGAGTAATTCTCGAAGAACTGAAATGTATATTTTTATTCACATAATAAACATGTTAAACTAAAGTTAAAAATAAATCTCACCATGTACTCCGTGAAAACAGCGAAATGTACTTTCAGACGATTTGCACATGTTTAGTGTTCTTATGCAAATATATACTTTGTTTAGATCATGTGGTAGGTAATAATAGCCCTATTATTGTAATCTAAGAATACACAAGTAAATACTGTCAAAACTTTATAAATTTAATTTCTTTATCGCAACGTTTATATTTAAAAACTTTTATTTGAATTCGTTAAAAGCATCTATTAAAAAGAAAGGTTACCAACATGGTAATCTACAGTGATCTGCATGCTTGGTGATTAACTCATCAACAGGTGATCTCTTTGCTTACCTCTTTAATAGCACGACTGTGGCACTGGGTTTTTAAGAGTTTATGAAGATTAATAAGGAAATCTTGTAAAAGAACCTAGAAGCGTGATTTGTGTCTGTCGTTCCTCTCATCTTGTTCTTGCTAATTTGAATCCAGGGGATCTGATCTCTGTAATGTCATTGAGTCAATTACCTTGAAAAAGCTATAAGCTTCCTTATGGTTGATATGTTTGTGTGCTTTTGCATGCAACAACGTCGAAGTGATGGGTGGGTTGAAGCTTATAAACCAACAACCTGTACTTTTTGTTCATATGAGAATCTATTTGGGCAAGTGTGAGATCGTGAACCCAAGCACCTACTAGTTAAAATCCCCTGTGGCAAAACTCACTGACTAATCATATTTTGTGCATTACCCCTCCTAAGGACAATGTTTATGACCCCTTAAACTGTATCCAAAAAAGAATTATACATCTGAATTCTGTATCTGTATTAAAACGTGGTCGTTACATATGGAAACATTGAATTTATACGCTATATTGCTAACTGCTATGGAAAATGAATAGTACAACAGGAACTCGCAGGGTAGAATTTAACGAAAAATTAAACTGCATATTTTGTCTGCTATATTTCATTTCAGAGTGTTATTTATTTTAAATTATTTAACCACCATGATGGTGTACAATATTATATGTAAAATATTTTCTAACAGTTCTAGTCTCGAAACTTAGTTTTATCTATACCTCGTAAAAATAGCAAGACCGAGGACTGCCCGACTTTAATGTAAGCAAAATCCAATATCGTCGTACATCCATGAAAAATGTTGTTACGAATTGAATTCAATAAGTACATACCGACGCCAAATTGAAAATAATCCACCAACGCCATATTACATAAGCCGTCGCCCTGTTTGGGATGTCTGTAACCTTCCGTTCCTGCTCCTGTGCTCGTGCAATCATCCTCCTCCCTAGCAAGTCCAAAGTCAATGAGTCGCGCGTTCAGGTTATCATCCAGGACTACATTCTTGCTTGTTATATCTTTATGGTAAATAGCTTTTCTAAAAGAAATATGTCTAAAGGTGAGTCAACTATGTATGTAATTAATATAACAATTGTCGCAGTACGTACATTTAAAGAACAACATCAACCAATACTTTCGGACGAGAGTACAATTCCGAGCTTATTTGATATTGTTGATAAATACCATTGCGGAAAAAATGACAATAAAAATACATTTTGCATGTCGTCAATTTTGTTTACAAGTTGTTATTTCATCATTGATATTATGTGAATTAGCGTTCAATAAATAATATTACAAGAAAAGGTCAAGATAAATATTTTTATGCTTTCCAGTGAACTACAGAATGTACTTGGCGAAATGAAAACGTTATATTCCACTGTAATGAAACTATGATTTTTATTTTTACTGCTTTTTCATGATGATAACCATCGTTGTATGAAGACATGAAGTAGTCATAAACGTTTTGGAGGCCATTTCCAAGGGGGGACGTTAGGTAGTTTATAGAAAACATTTAGTGAGCCATAAAAAGCAGAAAACAGAATGGCGTAAAAACAACCAGTAAATCTGTAAATCTGTGAGCTAATGCTCACTAGTGATACCCCGGCTTTCAGAAATCTGAGTTTCAAAGGGTAGTTTGCATTGTTCATATGTATGTTGGGTGTCATTTTTTTCTGAGTATTAACCTGTATATAAAAAACTAAAATACAAATATATAAAATATCAGGCTATTGCATGTTATATTTGCTTAGGAAACTGCGAAATTGTGCATGTATGTTAACTATGTGTGAAAAGCTAAGTATTCGCTAAACAGGAAGTAGATGCACAAGGAGCTTAAAATCGCTTTACACCATATGGGGACTATAGGATAAAGCAATATGCAAAATATCAGGCTGCTGCATGTAATAGTTGCTTTGAAACCTACTGCCAGGAAAGTGTGCACGTATGTCTACTATGTGTAAAAATATAAGTTTTCGGTTAATAGGAAGTAGATGTATAAGGAGAAAAACATCGCATTACACCATATGGGACTATAGGATAAAGCAATGAACAAACTATAAGGCTGCTGCAAATTATAGTTGCTTAGAAAACTGCGACGGCAATTTTGTTACGGAGGTAAGAATAAACAGACGGAAAAGGGTAAAATAGAAAATAAAGATGCCCTTTGGTTGATGTAATGCACCTATATAGTAAAACAAAATCTAAAAATATTCGGTTAACATGAAGTAGATGAGCAAAGAGCATAAACTTGCTTAATACTATACAGTCGGGGACCTTTCCTGATCGGGAAAGTTGGGGATTCCCCTTTTCACTTTCCTGATCGGGAAATATTGATTGAAAAATTGCCCGACTGGGAAAGAAAATTGACATTTTTTATATACCTTGGGGTTTGAGCTTCGGGCATCACAGAATACGTTGGAGCTACATATTAATTGCATGTATCCGTTCTTAAAACAATTATCTAAAATTCTACCGAGGCCGAAAATTTAAAACTAGATCGTTTTTGAGATATTCAAGCTCAAAGTTGAATGATATTCAAGAAAACCAACCATTTACAGCACTTTCCCGTTTTGAACAAATACGAGGGCTGTTCAATAAATACGCGGAAAAGTGCTGCCTTATTTTTAATATTCATGGGAAATCGACGTTCTCTTTACATTTTGTAAATAAACATATAATTAACAAGTTCACAAAATTTCAATAAAATAGGATAAAAATTAATAGTAAATTTTAAGTATTTCTAAGGTAACCGCAGTGAAACCGGCCCAACGTCGTGACGACGTCACGCTCAACGCATGTATGAGAGTCACCCAAACACGCTCCTAGTCCTTCTCGAAATACTCTCCGTGAAAGGAAACACACTTTTTACAACGGCTGATCCATGACATGAAACTATTAAAGTAGGAGCCATCATTTATCTCTGAAATTGCACCTTGCACCGCGTAGGACAACTCGTCCACACCATCGAAGTGTTCTCCCCGCAGGACGTTCTTCAGTGTCGGGAACAGAAAAAAATCACACGGTGCGAGGTCAAGGCTGTAGGCCGGGTGCTCGAGGACTTCGAAGCCGAGTTTCCTGATTGTGTACTGTGTTTCGGCTGCACGGTGAGACGGTGCGTTGTCGTGATGAAATATCGTGTCGGCGATTTTCGTGGCCCGCTTCTTTCTCATCGCCCTCGTAAAATCGCGTCTCAGAATCTGAAAGCATAAAGAAATACAATGATAATTACTTACACCAATATAACTAATTATTAGGTAATGTATTGACATAATAATGAATATCTTATTATAGATTTAATAAATTTATTCACCTTAGAATAATACTTCGCCGTCACAGTCTGACCCAGGGGTACCGCGTGGCTCAGTATCACACCGTCGATGTCAAAGAAGACGATGAACATCTGTTTCCTTGCAGATGGGCCGATTTTAAACTTCTTAGGTGAAGGCGATCCTGGAGTTTTCCACATAGAAGACCGTGATTTCGTTTCAGGTTCGTATAGGCTGATCCATGTCTCATCAACAGTCACTATCCGTCGCAAGAAACGTTCACCTTCCCTATGAAAGCGTCTGAGAAATTGATCGCAACACCGCACCCTTTCCACTTATTGTTCGTCCGTCAACATTTTAGGAATCCACCTGGCACACAGGCGTCTCATATTGAGTTCATCGTGAATAATGCGATGCACTGTGCCAATGCTACAATCCGATCTT
The DNA here is from genome assembly GCA_038501625.1 of Corbicula japonica. Classification (NCBI taxonomy): domain Eukaryota; kingdom Metazoa; phylum Mollusca; class Bivalvia; order Venerida; family Cyrenidae; genus Corbicula; species Corbicula japonica. Next base: position 101,360 of record JAZAYU010001013.1, read on the forward strand.
TCGTGTATTTCGCGAATTGTTATCCGACGGTCATTGTCAAGCAGCTCCTTTATCACAGCAACGTAACTTGACGTTACAACCTTGGGACGTCCACTGCGTTTGTCGTCATAGATGCTTTGTTGGCCGCCTAGAAATCGGGCATACCACTTGTACATTGCCGTTTTCTTCATCGCCTGATCACCATATGCTTTTTGTAATCTTAACATTGTATCTTTCTTTGAAAACCCGTTTAAAACACAAAATTTTATTGAAGATCGTTGTTCCGATGCCATTTTAACGCATACGCACTAAACAATATGGCCGCTTAACGCCTAAATGACGTCACACACGTACATGACGTCGTGTGAATAACCCCAACATATTGCGCGGAAATTATGCAAAGTTTGGTGAAAATCGCACGGTAAACGTTAAAATGCGACGTCATTATTAACCAGTGACTATTTGTAAAAAATGAACAAAAGTGGGCGGGTAATCGCTACATGTGGTTACCATAACGACCGTTTGTTAACATATGATTCATGCCAGAACGGCAATATTTGCTGTATATTTTCAAAATATGTTTGTCTCTATTACTGTATAAGTTTTATTCATCTAACTTGGAAAATAAGGAAATAGCGACACTTTTCCGCGTATTTATTGAACAGCCCTCGTACTTTCCCGAACGGGTACCTATATCGGCATTTTCTATATACATAATATATAGAGTTGAGGATGTATCTACATTGTACTGTAAACTTGTGTTAATATCGAGTTGCGCTAAACCTGTGCCTTGGCGTGGAAAGTAATGTGCATTTCCATTACTGCCCATGAACATACTCAATCAAACCGAGCCTACAATATATTTCATATTCGTCGTGTTCGGGGGCTGTTAAATTGTCCTTTTAATCTTATTCTATTACACGCTGACATGTTACAACTTTCCTGATTTGGAAAGCAATTTCAGTGATACAAAGTTAACATGGCAGGAAATTTTAAGGAGACGTTTGACCCTGAATTTAGGTTCAAGGCTGATTTCATGATCATATATTATCAAATGAACTTGTCAGGTTTTAAATGGATAAAGCATTGAAAGAAACAAGTAATGGTATCGAAAAATATATATCGTGCAATGGTATTTCGGAGGCGAAATAATAAAAAAACTTTATTTAATCTAATAAATATTTGAAATGTATTTCACTTTCATGAAAAAAATGAAATATGCATATCAGGAATGGCAACATCAAGCATACGCAGCCTCCCCACACAGCCAAAAAGTAGAGAGGAAAAGAGAGCATGGTATTACAATAATCAGTTTTAAAATGGACGCCACAAACAAATAACGAAAGTGAGAACCAGGGGGGTTGCCGCCTTGGAACGGCCAGTGGCAAAACAAATTGGGTTTTAAACCAGGTTCTAGGGTGAACCAACCCCACACTTGCCCCAACAGGTTCTCGTATCACAAAACAAGTAAAAATTGTCTTGGTGAAATAATGAGCGTTATTCAGATTGGAAAGTGCGTTTCACCGATTTTCCCATTTGAACAGAGCATACATACCGGTACTGCCTTTTTTCTTGTTTATCATTAAATATGATGTTTGTTCGTTTAACTTAGCATTTTAATAGTTGGTGAGTTATTTGGTGATGAACTTATTTCTCTTTTTTATCAATTCTGATAGTGGACGTTGATGTATTACTTTAAAAAACAAACATGATATATTTAAAAATATAGATGCTTTGTAAACAGGAAAAATGTAACAATAGAAGAAACCTGTTTGTTTGAATTGAAGTTACCAATGGCAACATGAAAACATTATTTGATCATATGACAGTCCGATCACTTTCAATGTGATTTTCTTTCAGTCGAATATTATGCATTGGCAGCAGAAAATGTATGTGTTTCCAATGTAATATAAATTTATTTTACCACATGAAATACCAATAAAAAAAATCAAAGTGATCCAGTCTAAGAATTTGTCACGTAAATGTTGTTTAAATGTTGACAATTAAAAAATCCACAACCTGGAGAACCCTGACGAAAGAAAAAGGCTGGTAAGCAATCAATGATCTTTAAATGCTCTAACGCGTTTAATGCTCATAATAAAAACTGTATTTCAGGTTGCGATACTGACGCATTTTCTGAATATTGTGTCATCTTTTCGGTAATATGTAATTTTTCAACAGGCATATGCTTATAAAAAATTGCATAACCTGGTACTTTACAAAAAATCTACCAAGTTGTAATTATTTGCGTTACTGTATAGGAGAATATGTGAAAAAAAAATGATGCTAATATCTCAAACAACATTATAAAAGTTATGCAGTCATAGAATACTGTAAATAACTGAATTAAAATCACGGATCACCATTTTATCACCAAACTCCTTTTTAAACTTTGGTTCTAAAATTTGGTTCAAGTTCTAATTTTACAGATAAACTACCTCTGGTTACATATGAAGAAATGATGTTTATAGACGTTGCATATCTACTATTCTCTTTAGTTTTATATACCTCACTTTAACTAAGATTTACAATGTTGTGTTTCACTGAATTGTAATAGCTCGAACTAACAGGTCATCTGGCTCACCTACAGTCAGCCGACTAAGCTGTTTGTTCGGCTCACTGCAATACATGTATGGGATTACACTCTTCAGGGAACGTTGCCAGTTGATTCAGAAACAAAAGTGTAAGTACAAAGCTTTTCCGTCGTGATAAGATATTTCACATTCTAAGATTAAAGGGGAGATCATCCTGGAAATATGATTATTAGAGTTACGGACCTTACCACATATGATGTGGGCAATGAAAAGCAATAATGTGAGTGAAAATAAGGAACTTATATTAAATTTTGAAGTTTGAAGTAAATACCTCTCTAAATAAAGAAGTTAAGCAAACCAAATGAGTAAGATTCAAAACTGCTTGAAGTAATCCAAGCGGAAATTCCTGAAGATATGCACAACAAGACTAGGGGAAAAACATTCCTGTTAAATTTCAATGGAATCATCGAAAGGGTTTTCGAGATGGAGTGTGAACAATGTTTTAATAAAGAAGTTATAATACAAATAACTAAGGGCCCATAACCTTTGCCAAAATAATTCATGAAGTTATGTACAACTATGCTTGGTGACAATATATCCTGTGAAATATAAATAAAATCCGCCAACAGGTTCTGGAGATTACGTGTGGACAGGATTTTTATATAGAAGTTATAGTAGAAAATGACTAAAGACCGTTAACTCTGGCAAATAAAATTGAGCGGAAACTCCTGACGATATGCAGAACTAGGCTTGGTGATAAACTTCCTGTAAAGTTTCAATGAAATCCCAAAGCGGTTTTGGAGATTAGGAATGGACAAGATTTTAATAAAGAAGTTATATAGTAAAAAAAACTAAGGGTCCATAACTTTGGCAAAAGTAATCCGATCGGAAACTCCTGACGATATGCACAACTAGGT
>JAZAYU010001014.1:0-104299 GCA_038501625.1 Corbicula japonica
AACTTGCAAAAGGTCTTCCTTAATTTGTGATACCGATAACCTTGTTTTAAAAGTTTTTCTGTAATGCAAAGATTACGTTCATTGAAATCATTCACATCGTTGCAAGCTCTTGAAAAGCGAACAAGCTGTGAGATATAAACCCCGTAAGAAGTCGCACGAGGAACATCGCCGTCTAGAAACGGAAAATTTACTATATTAAAATTAAAATCATCTCTTTTATCATAAATTTTAGTAGTGACGTAACCATTGTCAATGGATAGATTTAAATCAAGAAAGTTTGCTTGCTTTTCTGAAGTGTTCGCTTTATTAAGCTGTAGTTCTTTAGGATAAATCTTATTAACCAGTGATGGAAAATGGTTATTATCTATATTTAATAAATCATCAAGGTAACTCGATGTGTTGTTAAAAGCTGTAATAATATCATCTTGATGTTCGGTAGAAAGAGATAACATAAAATCTCTTTCATAACAGTATAAAAACAGATCAGCAACAAGGGGTGAACAATTAGTACCCATTGGAATGCCTATTACTTGTTTATAAATAGAGGTACCAAATCTCAAATAAATATTATCCAATAAAAATGTGAGCGCCTGTATAAGGTCTAGACAGGTCCATGAAGTATAATTATCATAAGAACCATCTGTAAAGAATGCCCTATGTTCATTACAAGCAATAAATGTTTTATTTTCTCTAGCAAATGTTTTTTCAATGAGACTGGTTAGCTTGTCTCTTATTAAATTATGAGGGAGAGAAGTATACAAGGTAGAAAAATCATATGTAGACAAACAGAACGCCTGAAAATTATTTGATTTAAGTTTCTTCAAAACGTCATTTGAATTTTTTATAGACCAAAATAAATTTTTGCCAGTAGTTTCAAAAACTTTTTAGCAATACCTAATTACATGTTCTTTTATAGCTGTAAGACAAGATGTTAAGAGCACAGATAACTTTGTTGTTGTACAAGGACTAGAGTTAGCGATAAATCTTGCTTTGTACGGTGTTTTGTGCATTTTAGGCAACCAATACATAGTAGGTACTTTGTCTTGTTTCGGCTCAACACTGATTCTAAATTTAGTAATTTGTAGAGTGTGTGCAGTAACAATATCACTCTCAGATGAAGAAGTCAGTGTATAGGCTTTAGTGCTATTAAGCTCTTCAGTTTGAACATTTATATAGTGTATACGTCACACTATAATAACATTATTTGAAGCCTTATCAGCAGGTGTTAAAACAAATTTGTTGTGAAAATCTTGAATACCCTTTTTTCAAATGACGAAAGTTAAAACGAGGTCGAGGTGGTAGTAAAGCTATGTTTCTTTTATAGAAGGATATACGAGTGTCAATTATTTTGAATATTTGTTTTTTATGCCCCCGGCATCTAGTGATTGAACCGTCCGTCCGTCCTTCCGTCCGTCCGTCCGTCCGGTTAACATTTTTCGGCAAGTTGGATCTTTCTGAATTTCTACAAAGAGCATTGGCATGAAAGTTTACAGACTTACATAACAGTTCACAGGTCATGACCCTGACAAGTTACATAACTCTGGGTACCTTATTTCTGGTGTTATCTCCCCTTTTTGTACTTAAAAAAATGGTTAACCTATTTCGGCAAGTTGGATATTTTTCCATTTCTACAAAGATCATTAGCATGCAAGTTTACAAAGTTAATACATGTATACAGTGCACAGGGTATGACTCTTAACAAGTTACATAACTCTGGCTATCTTAATTCGGGGTTTTCTCCCATATTTGTACTTAGAGATAAATGGTTAACATTTTTCGGCAAGTTGGATATTTCTGAATTTCTACAAAGAGCATTGGCAAGAAAGTTTACACACTTACTTAACAGTTCACAGATCATGACACTGACAAGTTACATAACTCTGGGTACCTTATTTCTGGTGTTATCTCCCCTTTTTGTACTTAGAAAATGGTTAACTTATTTCGGCATGTTGGATATTTCGCAATATCCACAAAGAGATCTGGCATTAAAGTTTACACACATACCTAACAGTGCACAGATGATGACCCTTACAAGTTACGTAAGTCTGGCTACCTTTTTTCTGGGATTATCTCCCCATTTTATACTTGGATATAAATGGTTAACTTGTTTTATTTGATTTTTGCCCTTTTTCGCTTAGAAATTAGAATTAAGACTTAAAAATTATGGTTAAAGTTTCAATGTTAGTGTTAGGTAATCTATAGAAAAGGTTTAAAACAGATGTACTTAACATACTTTGGTGAAAGTGCCTAGTGGTTACTATACTATACTATACTATACTATACTATACTATACTATACTATACTATACTATACTATACTATACTACACTACACTACACTACACTACACTACACTACACCACACCACACCACACCACACCACACCACACCACACCACACCACACCACACCACACCACACCACACCACACCACACCACACCACACCACACCACACCACACCACACCACACCACACCACACCACACCACACCACACCACACCACACCACACCACACCACACCACACCACACCACACCACACCACACCACACCACACCACACCACACCACACCACACCACACCACACCACACCACACCACACCACACCACACCACACCACACCACACCACACCACACCACACCACACCATACCATACCAAACCACACCACACCACACCACACCACACCACACCACACCACCACCACAGCACCACCACCCCACCCCCACCACCCCCACCACACCACCCCATCTCACACCACACCACCACCACCCCACTACACCACCAACAATAATACTGTCAACAACAATGTCAACAACACCGTCAGCAACACCACCAACAACAACGTCAACAACACCACCAACAACTCCGTCAACAACACCACCAAGAACACCGTCAACAACACCACCACCACCAACAAGAATAGCATTAACAACACCAACAACCAACAACAATAGCATCAACAACACCAACAACTGACAACACCAACAACAACACTGACAACACTGACAACTACACCAACAACAACACCAACATTACCAACACCAACAACAATACCAACAACAGCAACAACACCCACACCACCAACAACAGCAACCAGCATACCATACCTTACTATACTACACCACACCTCACCACATCACTATAGGTGGGCAGGGATAGTGGGTTGATGGGTGTGGGATCAGGGGTGTATGGACTGGGTTGTGTAAACCCTCTAAAAAAACTACAATAATAAAGTAACTGTAATTTATTGATTTCCTAACTTGGATTAAGAAACTTTTGTTCATGTATGTGTGTTGGGTGTCATAAACTCCTGAATCACTCCCCAGTTTAAATGAAGCCCAGTTTTAAATGTGCTTAAATATGTCTGACTTCAAATAGTTGAGCATGCAATCGTTTCCGACTGGCTCTTGTTATGATAAATTCTTTTCATGTACAGGTTCTGGCACCAGACGGTTATTTTCATTATTTAGAACTAACTTGTGATTTTAGTTGCAGTTTTAACACTGTGCTATCATTTAAAATTTGTATCGTTACAAACTTCGCTACCGGGGGCATATGTGTTTTCCGAACACAGCTTCTTGTTCCAGTTTGAAAGAGCATTAGGCTCAGCATGTTCTCGTTTACACCATTTATTGCAAAAAGAGTTTAAAGACTCTGCAATTTCCGCACGACAGGTATTAAAGTCGATGTCCGATGGAATTCTGTATTTTGGACCTTTTGAAATTAAATTCTAAAGTCTTTGATAACATTTAGATCCCCTGTAACGATATGACCGGCAGGTTGATAGCAAAATTTTGAATTAGAACAGTGTCAAGATGATGGTGTGTTTTCAACAATCTGTAAATCCGAGGTAATTTTGTTGTAATTGAAAATTGAGTTTCTAATAGGCTTGTTATATTTATAACAAACGATGGGTGTTTCAGTATTCTTGAAATAATTAGGTATAGCCGATTCAACAGTATTATCTTTAAAGATACTTGGAAGGTCAATAAAATCTATGCCTTTATTTAAAAATGAAATTTTAAGAAAATGTCTTTGGTGATCAGATTCCAAGTCAATGTGTGGTCTAAGAATATGCCGAGTGTAACACTGAGTAAGGCTTGCAACTTCATAAAGTGGATGAGTTCTAATAACAATATCATCGGCTTCCTTATCCACTTTTTGTAAACTAGAAATAGAAAGAGAAGCTAAACGCGACAGCATAGCATGTCTACCAGAATGTTTTAAAATATTTTGAAGGTCATGAATAGAACAATGAATACGTGATTTTCTTTTGATGTTACCATTAGTCCTTATCCCGTGTGACCTCGATTTTCGTTTTCGTAATTCTAGCAAATCAAAAATGTCAAAATCAGGATTATTTGAAATGTTGCCTTCTTGATAAATATTATCATTTAATCCAAGTGGATAGGGTGTTTGTAGTTTTTGTATCCATTTTTGCTCCGATATAAGTCTAGCTTTAATTTTAAATGCTCTAGAAGCACTGCTATCAAATATAACTTTTTCAACAGGTTGAATATTAACATGTTTTAAAGTGTGGCCTGATCGTTTGAAATGTTTATATAAAAATGTATTGATTTTATGATTATTTCTTATTTTCGAACAGTGCTAAAGTTTAATATTAATATTTTGAGATTGCCAGAAATGGCTAAAGCCTATTTCATCTAAGGTTCTTTTAACAAATTTAATTCATGGAATACAGTGTATACTATCGACATTTATGCGTTCCTTTATAAATAAATTATACATAACAGATTTAGGGTCAGACATAATTTTGAGCCAGTATTTTAGAACCCGTTCTTTACATAAAATTGAAAGGGGGTAATGGCCAAGTTCGCCTAATACACCCATATTTGGTGTCTGGCTTTTAACTCCTAGTATGTTTTTACAGAATTTAATATGTATTTTATCTATCTCTTGTGAGGTATTATATATTCCCCATACTTCCGAACAATATAACAATATTGGCATTACCATTCTATCAAACAATATTAACTTAGTTTTAATATCGATCTTCACTCTTGAAAAAATAGAGTACAGACCATTTAGTGCTACAGAAGCTTCATCAGAAAGTGCTTTCACTGCATCATTTACAAGACCATTACGAAAAAATTTAATACCTAAATAGCAAACTGAATCTACTATTTCTAACCTTTCGTTATTAATGTAAAAATCATTATCTCTTTGATTTCTCTTTCTACTAAATATACAAATTTTAGTCTTTTTGATGTTGATTTTTAAACCCCATTTTAATGAGTACATATACAGACTATCAATTTGAGCTTGTAAACTCTCTGGCGTTGTAGTGAACAGAACCATGTCGTCGGCAAATAAAAGCATATATATACACAGCTGATTAAGGTCACTTTCTGATAAAGCGTTAAAATCAATGTTACATGTGACGTCATTTACGTATAGAAGAAAAAGTATCGGCGAAAGAGGCTCTCCCTGTTTCAAACCCAACGTGACGTCGAAAAATTCTGATAGTGACTTATAATTTTTCACACAGGCCGAAACGTGGCTATATATGGAATTTAATATCTTAAGCATTTTGTCACTTAAACCTATTTCAATGAGTTTGTGCCATAGCGCTTCTCTGTTCACAGTATCGAAGGCCTTTTCGTAGTCAACAAAACAGGAATAAAGGGGTAATTTGTTAGAAATCAATTTCTTTATAATGCTATGTAAAATAAAAACACAGTCCGAAGTACTCCTATTGTTCCTAAAACCAAATTGTAGATCATTAAACACTTGATTATCTTCGCACCATTTGTTTATCCTATTTCTAAGTAGAAGGCTAAAAAAGTTTTGCCACAGTATTTATTAGAGTAATACCTCTATAATTTGAAGGATCAGCTTTATCGCCCTTTTTGTAAATAGGGACGATAACTCCCTTCGTCCAGCTGAGAGGATATACACTGTCTATATACAATTTGTTAAATATTGTAACTAAAAATGGTGTAATAAAATGTTTCGCTTCAATGAAGAAGTCGGAAGCCAGATTATCGTACCCAGGTGCTTTATTGCGCACCAAAGTAGAAATTGTTTGGTTAACTTCTTCCTCATTGAAGGCTTTATCTAAGCATTCAATATATATTTCATTATTATTATGGATATGTATAAAATCTACATTGTCGGTTCGGTCTGCTGATATATTTGGTTCGACATTAAGCAGATCTTTGTAATACGCGGTCAACTCTGAGAGATTAATTTTATGGTTTGAATTGCATTTTTTATTTCTGTATTGGTTAACCTTGTTCCAAAATGCCTTTGGCGTGCGTTTGCTCATTTCGGACAACGTTTTGTTTCTCTTGGTAATTAAATTTTGTTTTAGCTTTATGTTTTACTTTTACAGTCTTCTACTTTCAAGAAATTTAAATTTATTAAGATCTGAATTCACCATTTTAAAATTTCGTTTATCCTGTAAAAATTGTTTTTAGCTGCTTTACAATCATTATCAAACCAGGCACATTTCCGTTTCTTTTGTGAACCATTTCTTCTATTAAATATTTTTTTCCATATGTTTCAAATGAGCAATCATGTATTATGTTTGTAAACAATTTTATATTATCATCTAAGTCACCTATGTTTTCAACAATATTTACACATATTTGATCTAGATCAACTCTTTTTGTTTCTAATAAATCAATCAGTCTTTCTTGGCCGTCACGGTTCCAGCAGATTTTAGCTTCTGAGTATAATCTCTCATCTGGTTTACATTGATCTCTCATCTGGTTTACATTGATTTTTAAATAATAAATTATACTCAATAGGACAATGATCAGAAAATTCGTTTAACTCTAAAACATTCATATACTGAATTTTATTAAAGTTCTTGGAATTAGTTATCATGTAGTCAACTACGCTGGAACCCTGGCGGCCCCTACCTACACAGTGATAAGTAAATAAACCTTCTTCTAACCTTCCATTAGTAATTTGAATATTATTTTCCTTACATAATGTTAATAGTCTATGACCAAAAGTATTAACTATTTTGTCATAAGATTTCCTTTGCGGGAGAATTGCATAGTCAATTTCCGGTAAATTTACAAAACGCGATAAGTTTAAATCTTCCACATAGTCACACAACTCTCCTGTACGACTGTTCATGTCTCCGCATAAAAAGATTTCCCCTAACTGTTGGTACCTCTGTATGTCAACAGTTAATTGATCGAAAAAATCATACTGGAGCAAAATATAGGAAACGTAGCCTAAAGAGTTAGCGATAAGTCGTGCTTTATGTGGTGTTTTGCGCATTTTAGGCAACCGAAACAATTTAGGTACATACATGTAGTTATTTTGAAGGGAGTGATAATACGAACTTACAATTGTTGCTATGATTGCTCTTTTGAAAACATTATTTGACCGAATCGCACAGATTTAATGTGGTATACGATATGATGCAATTATTTTGTGAATTTGTTACATAACAATAGAATAATAGAGTTGATCACGACTATATCTTACAATGTACATGTTTGACAATTAGGATACTAGTTAAGTTTATCTCAATCAATAAGCATTTTTTATTACAAAAAATAATTTTCTAATTACCTCACTTAATTAAACACTATTTTTATTTTGCAGTATAAGTTACTGATTTTGCATTGATTTAAGATAACATTCAATGAAGACTTAAAAAAATTCAATAATTGATTCCAATGCAAACCGGTTCTTTTAAACACTTTTAACTAAGAAACTAAAGAAGCATACATTATATCATATACTTAGTCTAATGATCAACAATTTGAACTTGGCGAGTCAATATTTCGCTGTGCAAACCGGTTCTTTTAAACACTCTTAACTAAGAAACTAAAGAAGCATACATTATATCATATACTTAGTCTAATGATCAACAATTTGAACTTGGCGAGTCAATATTTCGCTGTTTGGAGAAGCCGTGTTTGTCTACGTGCTGCTGTGAACGTTTAATTTTACCAAATTTGCGTCTATCGTGCGTCCGACTACCGTCTACCGAGTATCGTGCGTCCGTCTGACGTGCTTAGTGCGTCCGTTTATCGTGTATCGTGCATCAAGCTTCTTTAAAGTTTATTTATGCAACGTGAATAAGTAACTTGATCATATCATTTTCAAATTTTTACAAATCTTGTACACAAATTATATGAACGGCATAACGTGCGTCTATCGCGTATCGTGCGTCCGTCTATCGTGTATCGTGCGTTTCTTTTGTGACCTTAAACGATCACAGTACTGTACGCTTATTTTACTGTTTTTTAAATATTTTTTTATCAACATTCAAATATTTCGGTTAACTTACTCAGAACATTTTTTATTGTTTGTCATCCTACGTGTGTTAGTTTGTTGATCAATAGTTAAACATTGTTTTATTTTTTTAACATTAAACAGGTTTACCGTCTGCTAGACAAAGTAACTATGATTTTTCTTCTTAAAGCTTATAATCCTTTATATAATACATATGTTCGTTACTTTGCAAATCTTTTTGCACAATATGAGTTTAACGATTTATTTTTACATCTGGGACATACCGAGCATAAATACAATTTTTTTTATCTTACCTACTCTTAAACGTGCACAACGTTGCAATAACTAGGCCATTATTGATAGCTATTGATTGTGCATTGAGTACTTTTATTGAACTAAAGATAACAATAAAATAAGATAATAATGTTCACTTCCTTCAATTCACTTGTTCTCTTTTCACTTCCTTGTTTGCGCAGAAATAAAATATTTTAAAAAGAAAATGTTAAACTATGTTTTAAATGCTTTCTTGAACAGTTGGCTAATAGCATGTGCGTATCCACAAGGTAAGTTAGTTTTGTAACATGATTGAAATAAATTTTAGTTTTAATAAGAATTAGATAGAATAAATAATTTATAAAGTAGTCGAATTAAACCCGGTTGCTAAAGTATATGTGATCTACAACTATAGACGACATGAATGGAAATAAATAATGCAACGTTTATATTCCAGGCGCGTAGGAGCGATTTGAACATTGGGGCCGCGGAAGAGATATGATTTTGGCTGCATAATATTTTCATTGATATGTCGATATAATAAGGTTCTTAGTTTATAAAACAATTATATGTAGTAATCGGTGTATATAAAACGTTTAAATCATCATATTCGAGTACTGAATTAATGCAATCAACAATAAGATCATGGTTCGTAAATTTGGCGTCTATTCTTTCAATAATACATAGACCTTCCCCTATTCATGATATAGTCCTGATATTTAACGTTTTATAATTCAAAATTCAATTTTATTGGCAGCGAATTATATATAATATTACTATAATCAAGATCTGGAACTGCTCTGACGAACGTTTAGAGACATCGCTATATAAAAAGTCTGACCGACAGGTGGCGATTTTGTATGGTAAACAAATCCAAAATCAATCGCGATTTCTAATGAAATTTGTTAACAGTGCTTTAACCGTATTCCTCCCACACTGGGCAAAGTGAAATTAAGGTAATATGATATCGAGCTAAAAGATCAGGTATATGGTTTATACAACAACGGACGTTAAGTACTTGCCTACCCCATTTTACATAAATAAATGCAAATATATGATACGCCGTTGCTGCCTCTTCGTGATAATGGTTATAGACTGTCACGTTATATGGTATGGCAGTCGACATTGTACGGTGATTGATAAAAAGGGATTATATCAAAATCTCTTTAACGGAAAAATGCATTTCGTCAAACTTTGCATTAATAAATCATATTGTGTACGTTTATTATTTATACATAAAGAAAAGTAAGAACAGAAAAAAAATAGTTTAACCAAAAACAAATCCCTAAATTCTGCACCCAAACACAAAATCAAAGCAACACTAAACAACAATATAAATGTCTTCCTGAGGAATAAGTAACTAACAACAATATCTAAGAATATCTTGTCAAATATCAAGATTTATCGCTAACTTTAGTTCTTGTACAACAACAAAGTTATCCGTGGTCTGAACATCTTGTCTTACAGCTATAAAAGAACATGTAATTAGGTATTGCGAAAAAGTTTTTGAAACTACTGTCAAAAATTTTTTTTTGGTCTATATAAACTTTTCATTAGATCTCGTGGTAAACGCAGAACCAAAAATGCATGTCGCCGAAGGTTATGTCTTTGCGATTTCCAGCTGGCAGGGCGACAGTCTATAAAACAGTTTTCACAAGACAACACCGGCGTTCCAAAGTAATGTCCTAATTACAAGCCACGTTTTGGAGTGTCTGGGTTTTTTAATAAACAATGTCTTCAGACGTACTGATCGCCTTTGCGAAATCAGAGCGTCTGAATGATTGAGACTACTAATTTCCCGACTGCAGTCTGCTAAAATATTATCAGAAGTTGATCAACTAAACAGTAAAGTGTGCCTTAAAATCATTAAAAACTTTCAATTTCTTAGTGATTTAAATTTTCCGTGACGCGAAGAAAACGTAAGACAGCCTTTAACACGTTTGCTCATTGGCTGTGATGCACTTTTTTCTGCTCTTTTTTGTTTCTATCAAATATTGAGTTTTTAATTTTTGGCAGCAGAAAAAGCTTTATAAGACAGTAAGTTACCTAAACATGCAAGAATGTAATAGTGCTATTTTGCCATACCAAATGGATTTAATTTCGTCAGTGTAAAAGCTAATGATACAGTACAAATGGTAACTTTCTACTGACGGCCAGTATACTTCAAAACAGTTAAAAAATTGCTTAGCAATAGATGAAAAGGGAACTTTGAAAGCCACCGAATACGACAAATATGAAAATACTGCAGGCTCGGTTTGATTGAGACTGTTCATGGGCAGTAACTGCATATTACTGCCCACGCCGCCTAGCCCCGGGTTGAGCGCAACTCAATATTTACACCAATAAACAGTACAATTTTGATCCATCCCAAACGATGGTATGCATATGGCGGTGAACATGGAACCTTCAATGAGGTATTTTCAGATTAATACCATTCCATGTTCAGCGGCGTATGGTCCCCAGATAAAAGAATGGGTTTGCCCTAAACGAGAAAACAATGGGCGGAACTAAACAGAATAGAATTTTGAAAGGGGGATCTTAGAATATAAATCCTGCGTATCACAGACAACGCCACAATTATTGACTAATGATAAAACAGTTCTCAGTTATTGTTTATTTCATAAACGGGGTACCTTTGAACATAATTGTGACATGTTAGTTGCTACAATTGTTGGAAGAAATTTATTTTTATATATATATATATATACGCCACAATTATTGACTAATGATAAAACAGATAATTGTGACATGTTAGTTGCTACAATTGTTGGAAGATATATATATATATATGGTTGAGAAAATAAATAAATAAAACATCAACAGAAATCTATATGGTTGAAAAAATAAATAAAATAAAACATCAACAAAAATCTTTCAGAAACACTGGATCCCCGAAAGGATACACGAACAAATAAGCTAATTATAAAATATGGGATTGTTCTTACAGTGCTGATTTGTTAAAACTACCCGAACGTTTTCGTCAACATTTAATTGACTTCATCAGGGGTATGATGATAATTAAAATCAACAAATGGTTACGCTATAATCTTAAAGTGTTGAACCTATGGGATTAGTTTGTTAAACTGTTTAATCCAATCAAATTATAGCGGGGATATAGATATTCTAAAAATAGAATTAATGCTAACCTGCTTTGTTTTATTGCGGAAGTGTGTTTTATAGCCGGGGGGCTCGATACGGGATTATTATAGTAGAGGTACGAAATGGGATTTACTAGCGAAACACGATATTTTAATTGTGATATTGATAAGTGACCGTCAATGTTTATGTTATCTTGATAGTTATGAAATTCAGACAAAAGAAGACAAAAGAAAAAGCTTATCCGAAATAAAAAAAATAAATTGTGTTGAATTAAGAATAAATAAATTAATTTATTAATATAAACACTGTTTGGTAAGAAAAACTAGGTGTATTTAATTAACACGGGTTATTTTATAAGTTTTAAATGATCGTTTGCTGTTGTTGTTGTTGTTTTTGTTCATTAAGACTTTTATCTTTGTTGTTGTTGTTATCTTGAAAGACATAAGAAAATACATGTGACAAATGTTATTGATTGTGTAAATCGGCGTCCATAGGGGCCCGGCAATAACCTTTGTAGGATAGCAAATATCGATAACACATTTTATGCAATTATATTAACTGAAATAATGATGTTTATTCGTTATCTAACTATAACTAACGATGCGTATTTATGGCCTTTAGTAATCAAATTTCAAAATTCACTTTTTACCTACTAGTCCGTAAATCATTCTGATAGTAATAATGAATGTTAAACAACAACAGCAACAACAACCGGCAAAACTAATCCCGACCCAGTGACCTACATTATAATGACTTAACTGTACTTGTGACCTGATTTCGAATTATCATTCGCTTTTACTGATACCTGAAGGTTTTAATGTGTTCAGCCGACTTATCCAATATGTTTCTCTTGCTTTTCTCTGTGCATCTGTCCAGGAGTTGTTGAACTCGATGCAACAGAGTTCTATGTCAGGGAACGTATGTTCTTCCCGCTTGAAATGTTCTGCAACTGGAGACCGAAAGAACCTTTCGTTGAACCAGTCCGATCTATGCAAATTCATGCGCAGGGCAATTGTCAGTTTTGTCTCCCCAACATACTTTTTATCGCATTTTCATGAGGTATATCGCATTGCTCGTTTTACAATTTGATACCCCCTTTATGTATGACCGTGCCTTGTTTAATGAGAGAAATGTGTTAATAGGAGTCATGTGTGCACAGGTTTTGCATCTGGAAGTGCCACACGGAGCAGACTGACCTTCATTGTGGGTTTCGGTTGAAGGTCTGATTTTTGCTCGGACTAGAATATCACGGAGACTTTTTGGCTTTCTGTAGGCGACAAGTGGTTTCTCTGGGAATATTCTAGTAAGTTTGTCAGACTTTTCAATGATTGACCAATGCTTGTCTATATGCCTTTCCAATAATTCGATGAATTTTTTGGTTACCTCCCCTGTCCAGTCACGAGGCTGCTCTACAGGAAAAATGATTGCTCGCTGTAATAACGTAATAGGGAATATGTACCTACAACTTTCTTATTCATTATAAAATTCTTTTTTGAAAAATATATTTTCTCTTTGAATTAGTAATAATACATCAGCGTCATGATATTTTTGAAAATAATTTATAAAACAATCAGGTTTCTGACTAAAAGTGTCAATTCATTATTCCTCGCATTAAACAATAAACGACTTGAACTAACAGACAGTCGCAGTGTTCTCTTCACGGCTTAATTGAGTCTCGTTTCCGGATTAGCGTGTTTATTCAACTACTGACATCATGTTGTGATTATGTCGGCGGCGATTGATTTTGAAGGCGGCATGCCATAAACATGTCAAACTGTCTCGCACACGGGGTCATCTGTCAATTACTTAAAGGGGCAGATATCATTGACCAATAGAGATCGTGTAATTTCTATTTGCAAGGTATCTACACCTCCCAATTCTACAGTATTTCGGAGTCCGTAAAAAGTCTCCCCGTACATTTAGTCAGTACTGTTATCAGTAAATGAACCCGTTACCGATGTCATGGAGTGATTGTTACGTATATCAGGGCTATCCGATCAACGTTTTTTTGGCGTTGTCCCGGTTAGCTCAGTTGGTTACGTCGCAGGAATTGCATGGCTAGGCGCTGTCGCCGTGACGGTGCGGGTTCGCTCCCAGCTAGAGACACTATCATTTAAAATTCACAGTAGCGCTATTTGTGCAGTGTGGCGGACGTAAAAAGTCTCCCCGTACATTTAGTCAGTACTGTTATCAGTAAATAAACCCGTTACCGATGTCATGCAGTGATTGTTACGTATATCAGGGCTATCCGATCAACGTTTTTTGGCGTTGTCCCGGTTAGCTCAGTTGGTTACGTCGCAGGAATTGCATTGCTAGGCGCTGTCGCCGTGACGATGCGGGTTCGCTCCCAGCTAGAGACACTATCATTTAACTACTGGATGTGTCAGCAAATGTATTTGATTTCGCACTTAAATGAATTCTTAATCAACATTACGACACGTTATAGAAACAAAAGCCGTCAATAAGAAGCAAATCTTGTCAAAACATTTTATATATGTTTAATTAAGAAAAAGGTGAAATATGCAGAGTTTGGGCTTTTATGTGAAAATTACAATCTGTCAAACCTAAGAAATCTAAATTGGATATGCAACCATATTGTGATATAAATATTCCCATCTTTTTGGAAGCCCGCATCTAAATCCTTGGATTTAATTCTACGAATGATACTTCTACAACAAACAATCAGATTACCGATCCTGTTTTATTTCAAGACACAAATTATTTATTCGTTGACCATAAACACCTTAAATTTTTAGGACAATTCTATTGTTCAAATGTGTAAGTATCAACAAATACAGATTGTATTTTTTTTTTGTCTACAGATCATGTAACAAGATGTTGACATATCACGATTTCCGGATAATAGCGCATTACTAGCCTTAGCAATTTGCAACATTTACACCAGTAAAATATATTTTCAGCAGAAAAGATATTAAGAAGAAATTGTTGTACATAATTGGTAAAATTAATGCTTATGTTTGTCCAAATTGCGTTTCATACTGCCTACTATCAACAAGAATGGAACATGTTCTTAAATCATTAAAAATCTAAATATCTAACAAATAGTAAACATAAAAAAGTCTGGCTAGAATAACAGACCAGCAACTTATTTTTTCACCGCCGGCGACGAACGCAGACCTGCAATATAGCGGATAATGTTAGTTATTATGTGCTTAAGCCATTAGCCCGATCGTTCAGCTATCCTGCAGAGCCTCGTTTTGGATTGATTTTCGGTAGCGGGAAGTAACTCGTACAGGACTGCGAAGCTGTTTATTGGAAAGGCGTATAGTTGTGCGAATGTTTGGTAGGTTTGGGTGGTATGTGACCACAAATGGCAATCTTCGGTTTGTGTTTGTACCTTTTGTGACTGGTTTTAGCAGGTCGTCTCTTTTGAGGGCGCGTGCTTTCATTATGGCCCCAGACACAGAATCATTGTGGTAACCTCTTCTTTGCAGATGAGCAGACAGTTCATCTGCTCTTTCGTCTCTAGTCCGAGCAAAAATCAGACCTTCAACCGAAACCCATAATGAAGGTCAGTCTGCTCCGTGTGGCACTTCCAGATGCAAAACCTGTGCACACATGACTCCTACCAACACATTTCTCTCATTAAACAAGGCACGGTCATACATAAAGGGGGTATCAAATTGTAAAACGAGCAATGCGATATACCTTATGACTTGCAAAAAATGCGATAAAAAGTATGTTGGGGAGACAAAACTGACAATTGCCCTGCGCATGAATTTGCATAGATCGGACTTGTCCAACGAAAGGTTCTTTCGGTCTCCAGTTGCAGAACATTTCAAGCGGGAAGAACATACGTTCCCTGACATAGAACTCTGTTGCATCGAGTTCAACAACTCCTGGACAGATGCACAGAGAAAAGCAAGAGCAACATATTGGATACGTCGGCTGAACACATTATAACATTCAGGTATCAATAAAAGCGAATGATAATTCGAAATTAGGTCACAAGTACAGTTAAGTCATCATAATGTAGGTCACTGGGTCGGGATTCGTTTTGCCGGTTGTTGTTGCTGTTGTTGTTTAACATTCATTATTACTATCAGAATGATTTACGGACTAGTAGGTAAAAAGTGAATTTTGAAATTTGATTACTAAAGGCCATAAATACGCATCGTTAGTTATAGTTAGATAACGAATAAACATCATTATTTTAGTTATTATAATTGCATAAAATGTGTTATCGATATTTGCTATCCTACAAAGGTTATTGCCGGGCCCCTATGGACGCCGATTTACACAATCAATAACATTTGTCACATGTATTTTCTTATGTCTTTCAATACAACAACAACAGATAAAAGTCTTAATGAACAAAAACAACAACAACAACAGCAAACGATCATTTAAAACTTATAAAATAACCCGTGTTAATTAAATACACCTAGTTTTTCTTACCAAACAGTGTTTATATTAATAAATTAATTTATTTATTCTTAATTCAACACAATTTATTTTTTTATTTCGGATAAGCTTTTCCTTTTGTCTTCTTTTGTCTGAATTTCATAACTATCAAGATAACATAAACATTGACGGTTACTTATCAATATCACAATTAAAATATCGTGTTTCGCTAATAAATCCCATTTCGTACCTCTACTATAATAATCCCGTATCGAGCCCCTCGGCCATTTAACACACTTCCGCAATAAAACAAAGCAGGTAAGCATTAATTCTATTTTTAGAATATCTATTTTCCCGCTATAATTTGATTGGATTAAACAGTTTAACAAACTAATCCGATAGGTTCAACACTTTAAGATTATAGCGTAACCACTTGTTGATTTTAATTATCATCATACCCCTGATGAAGTCAATTAAATGTTGACGAAAACGTTCGGGTAGTTTTAACAAATCAGCACTGTAAGAACAAAACACTTTTCCCATATTTTACAATTAGCTTATTTGTTCGTGTATCCTTTCGGGGATCCAGTGTTTCTGAAAGATTTTTGTTGCTGTTTTAATTTATTTATTTTCTCAATATCATATCGTAAATCGCTTCGCTCGCCTGTAAATTTCGTAGACAACTGTTACTCGAGGTCTATCCTTTACAACGCCAAGGTAACTCTCAGATGACACGTATGCAGTTATATGTATAAATCAGCTCTTACTTAATTTTGATTGGTTGATTCACGATTTGTTTGATAATGTTGATCTGAATTGATCTTAAAGCAACAAGAATGTAAATAAGTATATTATTATTATTATTATTATTATTTATTTATTTATTTATTTTTACTACATTATATCTCTTAGTAATGTTATTATATTCTCTTTTGTTTTGGAATTACAGATATATTTTGCAGTAAAAATGAAGTTTCTTGGAAGGAAGCTATGACGTATTGCATAATCGCAAATGGACAACCTATGTCTTTTCATGGAATTGAGGGCCAAAACATAGAAAATATAAACCTTCGGCCCGATGTCACTGTTTGGACCTCGGATTTTTTCTGTAAGAAAAAATTCTTGATTTTTTGGTGAACACACATTCATAATGACATAAATTGAATAACTTTCATGATTGAATACACAAACACTTCGAGTATTTTGAAAGCACTTACGATGCCTCACTGACATCTATCCAAAATTGGAAAGTCTTATTGTATCTCAAATATTCCGGAAGATCTTGTACATTTAGTTATCGACCCGTTCGTTCGTCCTTATATTCGTCCGTCCAGACTGATTGCAAACCATCAACGCATTACAATAAAACCTCACACACGTGCTTAAAAACCACGGACACCTTAAAGGGCAACGTCATAATTAGGGTTACCCGTTGAATCAACGGCTTTCAATCAAACCTTACACACATGCTTAAAAACCACGGATATCCTTAAAGGGCAAGGTCATAATTAGGGTTTAAAAGTCAAAATATGATAACAATCTAGCTTTTGCAGCACAACTTAGTAACTAATAAAGTTATTAGCTACGAAACTCACAAAAATAAGACAAAGCACCGCGACGAAGAATCATGGCCCTTGATAAAAAAGTCGATGTCACAAATCCGAGTTCTAAGATAAAAAAATTGTGCAAACCTCCATCCGATGCATATCTTAACGATCCCTAAAAACCAAACCTCCCATAGAAGTTCCCCTAAATAAAGCGAAGTTTCTTGTCTATTGCCCATTGCCCAAAGGTATAGGTCACACTTTCATACTATTTAAACAATAGGTTTGCCGATTTGTCGGAGTAACAGCGCGATCTCAAGCTTTTCTGTTATATGCCGCCGAAGCACTCATACATGTATATGAGCATCTTAGGTTGACATTTCAGTTCTAGAAACAAGCACTGATATGTACGAAAGTTTAGAAAAGACCCTAAAAAGTACCGCAAAACACCTAAGGCTGAAGATAGAAATGCATGCTTCAAGTTGATCTTGCTATATAAATTGAAATTTATAGTATACTTCCTTAGCTGCACCAGTAAATTACGAGATATTAAAAACATTATCTACATATCGTAATGTCTTCACGTAAAAATAATTAAAAAAAAGTTTTATAGTATGAATGTTCTAACTACAGGCCTGCCAAATCTCCGGATTTTATCCGAAATCTCGGGATTTTAAGTTAATTCCCCGGATCACCGGATTTATAGTCAAAATCTCCGGATTTCTACAAAAATATAAATTAATTAAACCTTATTTAAAAGTTGTGCAATTAAAGTAATATTTATTCTGCTGCAGTCGCACATTTCCTGTTTATTACGAGATAACGAGGACGTGGTCAGTGACATGCTGCCTTAGTGCCTCTGGCACAACTATAATATAACCGCGTGTCATAAACTAAACCAGGGCCTTGACTTTACACCTGCTTCTTTCAATTTTCATCGCATGTTCTTTCTAATATTGTCAAAACAGGCCCTAGTAGGCTTAACAGAAAGTTAAAAAATGAATGATAAAAACAGATCAAAGTCAACTTAAAACAAGTTCTTTAACCATTTCTATGAAAATCGGCAAAATTCATTCATAAGAATATGAGAAAAATATTATCATCATCATCTATCATCATCATCTATCATCATCTAACCTCATTCTCATCATTTGTGTTCAGTCATAGTTAACACCAACAACAAGACAATAAACAACAACAACAACATCATCACTTTCATCAAAATTGACATATTCAGACAAAATCTCTGGATATTTAATGAAGAATTTTTGGCAGGCCTGTAACTACATGTATTTTATTAAAAGTAATGTAATGAGGCTCGTGTCAACTAGCCATAGTGTAAGATTGTCCTGTGCAGCAGGTAGGGTATTTCCCCCAGATCCATAAATAAACTGCAGACTTAATCTGTGAATAAAAATGTAGTTAAAGCAGTCTGCAATTACCCTTACAATCAAATATTTACTGTTATTCCTGTTTGCAGATCTATAGTATTAAGCGTTTGGCCATTGGTGTTTCTCTTTTAATCTTTAAATTTAATTTTGTAGTATCTTAATTGATTATATTCAACAAAAATAATTGTCAAAATTGCATATTTCAAAAGAATCAAACAGTCAAGCGTGCGTTCACCGCTGAAAGCTTTTTTTCTTAACGTTTATTTATCCTGACATTGGCGAAGGACAAAATAAACGAAAAATAGTCTGCGGGCTCATACATGTGTACCTCATGTCAAAGGACATAAAAATAACGTTACGCATTTAAAAGTATCCCGGTACAACCAATATTCGAACACTTAAGCAATCTTTGGTCAATATTAAAATAAAAGAGAACTAAAGCTTTAAAGACATTGTTGCATCTTCTTTCGACTGACAATCATAATCAAAACTAATATTACATTTTTACACAACTTGGTTTCATTTTCTAAAAATTTAAACCAGAAGTGATGACATACTTACCTCATTCCTAGAAATATTTTCCCCATAATTCGAACAGCAGGCTTCAAACCCCTATACATGATATCCAAGGTTAGTCATGGGTACTTATATTCAGTGGAACTTTGAGAAAAGTTAGTTTAACATTTTAAAATAATTTTAACACTTAACATGAACTGTTACAAAATATTTACACTACAAAGCACTGCAATGGCTACTGTTCAGGTGTACATGTAGGGCAGTTGAAGGGGGTCACCTGTAATGGACATTTTAGACTCCCTTACAGCATTGTAAGCCTATCACACTGTCAGAACTGTAAGATCTGTATTGATCTCTAGCTGTTGACTGAGTCTGCTTTAAATAATAATTGTTAGTAATCTGAAGACTTCCAAGTTAATTAAAAACCAATTCTGGGAAAAAAATCCAACCCATGCAAGTAAGGACCCCCAGGTATTGTCTTGTAAACTTTTGGTGGTGTGGAACCTAAACTCTTCAATTCCGTATTTCTATGACTGAGGTATAGGTAACAGCTGTGCAGCCGACACTTTCAAAGTTTTATTTACTTGATAGAAAAAAATGTTTACAGTATATTTAAGAAGGTGATAATCGGGAATAATGAATTTTGTTTGATTTACACCATGAGAGGTAAAAATAGATTTTTCTTACCTGTTATCTGATCATTTTAGATGAGCTAATAATTTTGACATTTCAGCGGGAGTACAAATCGAAACTGCGCGTGACTTTATGCAAATTAGTGGATATGACATCAATGCGCGTGAAATAAAGGAAGTGTTCGAATTTTGGTTGTGATTGAAAAATGGTTGTATCGGGATATGACTATATTTTGTACTAAATAAAATGCAATAATTGTATAGTGATATTTTTTTTCAGATTTGAACGGACTTCGGAAAGAACCATGTTTATGTAGTATTCACTACTTCACTAAAGAATCTTTCTATGAATCAAGCGATGATCTGTTTTCTTATTGTAATGATTTCAAATATTATTTCTGCCGGAACAAAACGAGTAAGTATATTTTCTTTACAACCACAATTCACAATGTTAATAAACCATAAGTCGACGATTGCCAAAACTTTCGATTTGTTAATTATATAAGAATAAAGCTACGACAACGGCCACTTATCAGCTTTTAAGGGCCTAACTCACTCCTCCTCCAGCACATTAATCGATAAAAAGAAAGTTATCAACATCTCAATGAAATGCCTTTCATTGATACTTTGCACAAATGAAAGTTACTAATAGAATCTATATCTTTATTTTGCATACGGTAAGACACGTAAGAAAAGTAAAGAAAAAAGTTAGACATAAAACCTAAAAATTCCTTAAAATTTAATTTACATAAATTCACAAAAACTAAGCAGTACAAAACATAATTTTGCTGTTATTGAGATTTTTGTCATTTTCTTTTTATCGATGAACGTGCTGGGGAGGAGTGTAGTAAGCCCTTTAACTGAAAAATATGGCTGTTACGTCTTCAATATAAAAAACAGGGAAATACATAAATAATTATTTTATTCTTATAAGTCTTCTTTTATATTTTAACAGGAATATGTATAAATAATTGCCAGTCTTACTTTATACAGAAATGTATGAATAATTGTCAAATTAGTAAAACAAAGACTAAGCCTACCACCCCACTTGAAATAATAAGTTAAGTATCATCCTGTTTCGAGTGAAACTTGTTAAAGACATCCAGATAAAGTTTGGCTCTACTGTGGTAACTAATGTTTTTTTTAAATAAATACAACGTATGATGTATTTAGAAACACAAATATTTTGTCTTCTACAATTGATACGTTGAACTAAAAATCAACTATTTTCTGCTCGCAATCTATATTAATATTAAAACGAAACAGTGATACCACAACATACTAGAGAAATTTCAAATTTATAAAATGACTGGAGCATCTTTTGTAATCAATGCCGTCATCTTTATGATTCGTTCAATATAAGACTTAAGCATCACTTTTGCTTAACACGGATATGGGAGGATGTGCAATAAATGGACCTGGTTACATGTAAAACAAAATTCCAAAAAGTTTCGCAAATTTTATTTCCAACGACCTAATAAAGATTAAATTTGTGTAGATTTTTCATCTGCATATTTATATGTCTTGTGATGGATGCTATTTGTATATTATATTTATGTAGAGCTGAATGTTAAATATATTAAATGTTTCAAGTAAAGGATATGTATTTACGTCAATAGGTAACGTAATAGAAGTGTTAAACAACACATGGGAATACGCAACCAAATGTGGTACCTTTTCTCGCTATGAGCTAAAACGTATTGTCAGGCCTGGATATTACTGGAAACGTAAAACAGCGGAATGTGGTTCCGATGGATTCGCAACGAATTCGTCTTGTAAGCAAAAACAGCGTCCTGGTGATTAACCCATCTACAGTTGATCATTATGCTTACCTCTTTGGTTGCACGACGGTGGCAGGGGTTTAAGAGTTTATGAAGGTTTATGGGGAAATCTTTTCTTAATAGAACCTAGAAGCTCGATTCGTTTCTTTTATCCCTGTTATCGTGTTCTTGCTGATTTTACCACAGGAGCTCTGCTTATGGAAAGATCATTGAGTTCCTACTCTTTGGCTTTACAATGCTATTAGCTTCTTATGTTTTATATGTTTGTGTACTTTTGCATGCAACATTGTTTAGCCGATGGGTGGGTTGGAGTTTTTTCACCAAGATAACTTGTGCTTGTTTTGTGATACGAGAACCTGTTAGGCCAAGTGTGAGGTTGGTGCACCCTAGAACCTGGTTTATACCCCTAGTGGCAATTTGTTTTGCCACTGACCGTTCCAATGCGGTATCCCCAAAGGTTATCTTCTTAGTTAATTGTTTGTGGCGTCCTATTTGAATTGACATACTTATATAAACCATGCTCTCTCTCTTCCTCTCTTCTTTTTTGCTGCGTGGGGAGGCTGTGTTTTTTTGGTTATTATTATTATTATTTATTTTGGTATAAGTAAAACAAAACATGGCAGAATACATACAAGTCATACAAAGAAAGAACAATAAAAAGAAAGTTCAATGTCATGACATGCAGTAATGGAAAAACCATGTAATGCCCACCAATACCAGGGATAACACAAAAAAGAGAAAATGATTCCTCTTATTTCCATTGTGGTCCCTGATATTGGAGGCATGACACAGAAAGTTATGTTTAGTAAGAAAAAATTAAATATTGCTCTTCTTTGAAAATAACAGTAATTACAATGTTATATAAGTAAATATCGAACAGATTGAGATCATTATCACAACTACATATATCACAGTCAAGGTGTGTATCACAAAAGCCATTCAGAGATGCATATATTTTTCATCAGATCTCTTGGTGGGGCGTTTCCTGATATGCATATATTACTTTTTCATACTAAAGTCTTAATTGTCCGCGCATTATCTGCAAACGTATTCGTATTCAAAATAACCATTTAATATAGATAAGTGGTAATAAATAAAAACAATGATATAACTTATTACGCTTAATAATTGAAGTCTTTGGAATGAATTGTTAATGCCTTACCTAAATAAAAAATCTTTGGAATTAAGTTTATTTTATTCTTTGATTCTGGACTGTTTATTTCAAATATGCCAAACTCACTTGCAGGGAATGATTGGCATACACAGAATATCTTATGTGGGGCATACAGCAAAGAAGCCGGCCGTCACTTTACACCATGTAACACATCACATAATCACATACATGTCTGCGTCAGTTGTAAGTTCAATTACTTTACTTATATGAAACTGGGTTGTTCTATCCAGCTGACCATATTCAGTTGTACTCAGATAAAAGATGGGGGCGGTTTTAATATTCAGTTACATGTTGATTGGGAGCTGTTTTAGTGGGGTTTTGGGGTATAGCTTATATGTTCTTACCTGTAGTTACGAATACATTGCATCCCAAAAATAACAATCGATTTACCGGACTTCTCTTGGTTTAATGGCGGCTGCATACCCTTTCAGTAATATTAGTACTAAATTTTTTCAACTTCACTATTTAGAGGTAATTTTCGCTGAAACCGGGAAATGTGAAATTTAGGTACTAATATGTTTTCGAAGTTACAAAATCATGTATATGGTTTATAAAACAAATGCGTTTAAGTAACTCCCTTTCCTGTTTTACGTAAATGAATGCAAATATTTGGAACGCTTTTTGCTGCCTCCTCGCGATAATGGTTTTTAGACAGCCACGTTATATGTTGGTGCTATGGCAATGTATAAAACTCAGATCAGGATGCCAAAAAATAAAATTGTTGATTTCTCAACAATCAAAAGTTCTTTAAAAGGACCACACATATTGTCAGTAACATTTTAATCTTCTGGGAATTTGAATTGTTGTTTTTGCGATGCTTCGTTTTTTTTTTGTTTGATTGCAAATAATATTTTATGGATTTTTAATGTTTGACTATCTTTCTTTACTGTTCTAACTTGTTTCATTATTTCTAGAAAAGACATGAGGTTATGAAAAGAATGTTGAAGTTATCTTAAAAAATAAAAAAAATGTTTATAGGACCTAGACGTATTTTTTATCCAAACCGTTGATATTCTACTTGATTTTTTTATTATTAGTATTTCTAAGGTTGCATGAAGGTAACTATTATGCTTGCAACGTCTGCATATATTTTTCATCAGATCTCTTGGTCACCACAGAAGCCACCTTAATTAAGTACGATCAAACGAACAATGTCTTCGGACCTACCGATCGCTTTTGCGAAAACAGAGCGTCTGAATAATTGAGAATCATCAGGCTTACCAACAAACATGAAATCTTGTAAAGCGTCATCGCGCTGAGGTAGAATACACTTTTCATATTGGACAACTCTCTTATAACAAGTATAAGAAGTTTAAATATTTTAACAAGTGTATGTTCTTTTTTCAGCAGGTGCAAGCTTACGGCAAGATCTCTACAATGATTCGTGCTTCTTAGGTACCTTTTTACGTTGAATCGCAACTATATAACTTCAGCTGGAATCTCATGACATAATTATTCTTAAATCGTAGATGTAAAAACTTTTGATACCGCTTTACAAAGTAGGAGATCGGCTTATGCATTTTCTGTAATTTAAAACAAAATGTAGCAGGGGCCAGGGGGATTTTAAGGCTGTTAACAGTTAACTAAAAATATACACGTAAACCGTAAACCGAAGTTGAAATGTCACCACCGGTTCTTTCGTACTGACTGCCTTATGGTTGTGTGTTTCTGAGTTTTGCACCGTTTGTTCAAGTGCTTTTTGCAGACTCCAGACATAAAGGAACAGATCTAAGCATCATACACGGCGACATCGCCAGCCAAGAGTGCTGTACATGGTAACAGACATGCCATTCAAGTTCTAAAAAGAGAAATTTTCAGTCAACGCCTAAATTAAACCCCCAGTGGCATTTTGTTTTGCCACTGACCGTTCCAAGGCGGTAACCCCTCTGGTTCTCACTTTTGTTATTTGTTTGTGGCGTCCATTTTGAAACTAATTATTATAATACCATGCTCTCTTTTCCTCTCTACTTTTTGGCTGTGTGGGGAGGCTGTGTATGCTGGATGTGGCCATTCCTGATATGCATATTTCATTTTTTTTATATACCATAACTATTAACAAATATCCTTTAGAATGCCTAGACATTTACATACACTTTTATACAGATACATACATGTAAAAAACACATATTCACATCTATTAGCATTGTGCTTCCTCTATTTTATTTTTGGAGACTTTATGCATAGACCGAGACACAAACAACGAAAGTCTGCTGGATCATCGGATACACTGAACTGAAGATATTTATTAAGTTAATGGGAGATAATTTAATTCAAACAACCAACTTTCAAATTAAAGGATCCCAAAACTTATTCACGTTCGTGGAAGTAAAATACATATGTGTGAGATATGTAACCAACAAACAAACCTTCAGACATGAAGAAACAGATCTACATGTAAGCACTAGACACGGCGACATCGCCTTGTCAAGAGTGTTTTACATGGTAAAAGACGTGCCATTCAAGTTCTCAATACAGAAATTTTCATTCAACGCCTATATAACATAACTATTAACAAATATCCTTTAGAATGCCTAGACATTTACATACCCTTATTTTTTACATATAAATACATGTGAAACAATTACAAATACACACTCTTTTAGCATAAATAAACATTTAGTCGTTACCTGAAATATTACATCAGAGACATCGTAGTTTGTCTGGTTTTACCCCATTCTTTTATTTAATGGATTAAACTCTTAGTTTTAGAAACTCGCCGCCTTGTATTTTTCAATAACCTCATGTTTGTAAATTACAAAGATGTTTAGAACAGCTTAAATTATAGCTGGATTGTTGACATGTTAGTTTAAAGGTCGTGTCAACCACAATGTACTAAATCATCCGGATATGTTGTAACATCTTTTTTAGAGACTGGCAGTGTTGTAAATGTATCGCATGCACAATCATCTGATAGTGTTACGTCAAGTACAATTAGAAATGCCAGAGGATCAGCAAATGAAAATGCTGAAGAAGACACAGAAGCTGGTATTGTATATATATTAAATGATTTACATGCTTTACCTCATGGTTTGTTGACTGATGAATATCTTCCTTAATTTTGTTAACATCAATAAGCTCTAAGCATAATTATACAAAAAAAACTATTTTTTTAATTTGTCTGTATTGGGTATGCTAGGATTTGTTATTCACTCAAAAATGACTGAATTCAATTTGAATAAGCATATGTTTTCATTAGAACATGTACTTTTGGTTTCAAACAAATTCTAAGACAAGGCTACAATTCATGAATAATCAAAATCTTCTTACACGTAGTTAGGAATTTGGGAAACGATGTAATGAACAACGAGTCTTAGAGCTCAACATACGATGATACAGATGTCTTATTCATTTTCAAATGAATGGTGTTGTATATTTCACACATGACATTTGCAAATAAAGACCTTTTCCAGAATTAAAAGCTCATATTTTCCAATGTCGCAAGCGATAAGGAAAGAAAAAGTTGTAGTATGTAATCTATTTTCTTTGGTTTGACAACCTTACATGTGCCATATAAAATTTAAAATACTTACTGGAATGAAACAAAACAAATTCATGTAATATAATTGATGACCTTAAAATTTAGGAGCAGAAACAATAGCTGGGATCGTCGTTGGTGTGTGTTTGGCGGCGTTGGCTGGTGGTATTCTTATGTTCATTTTCATTCAGAAAAGGTATTGACATTTTATTTGTTTTGTTACAAAAATATGAGATGTAAATTTAATATGGTCGATTAGAATGACATGTATTTGATTTATTTCTAAACCAAACTTGCGTAAGTGTACTTACGTCAGCGATTGGTCAGTCTGTTAGAAAATTCTTTAAGCAGAATAAGCCGTCAATAGATGGCATGGGGTATAAAAGGATGATGTCACATGTTATAACTGGTTAACGTGTTCCCAACTTTGTTAAAGTTCTTTCATACGAATCAAATACGTTTTATTCAATTATTTTATTGTAACAATGTTTGCTTACCTAAACCACCAGGCTAACGTTGTCCATACTTAATAGAATAAGAAAGCATAAAACATATTGGCAAAGTTATGAATAGTACTTAATAACCAATTATATTGAATAGTTTGAATAGTATTCAAAAACTATTAATCATTGATAAATGTAGATTAGATTTCATATATGAAATAAGTAATTCGATTAGATTTCATATATGAAATAAGTAATGACAAAACCCGTGTCTTATTGATGTG
The DNA here is from genome assembly GCA_038501625.1 of Corbicula japonica. Taxonomy (NCBI): domain Eukaryota; kingdom Metazoa; phylum Mollusca; class Bivalvia; order Venerida; family Cyrenidae; genus Corbicula; species Corbicula japonica. Next base: position 27,199 of record JAZAYU010001014.1, read on the forward strand.
ATTTTAAAATGAACCCTATACTTATTGAAGTCGATGGTTATTGCAATTTCGTTCAGCTGGCTTATCAGTCAGTCTGATTCTTGTTGGAATATAAATCTCTGCATGCAACTCACAATATACTCAGTATGACCGAGATAAAAAAATATGTTGTTTGAAATGTTCTTGGACATTAATATATACCTATCTGTTATCAGCTTTGGTGATATTATAAATTTTAAAGTAGAGGCTTTCTGAAATTCCTAATGATGTCTAAGCAATTGCTTAGCAAATAAAATTGTTCCGTCTTTGTCTCTCTCTCTCTCTCTCTCTCTCTCTCTCTCTCTCTCCATGTCTGTCTATCTGTCTATCTGTCTGTCTGTCTGTCTGTCTGTCTGTCTGTCTGTCTGTCTGTCTGTCTGTCTGTCTGTCTCTCACTCGCTATTGTGAGCTTATGTTTTCCGAATATTGCATTTTGATATGAATATCAGTTTAACATGAGATGTTATATATTATTTAATATGCATTTATACATAAAATACTTACAAATTAAACTGAGTGTAATCTCGTTAAAAGTTGTTCTCTTTTTTTTAGATACAGATGCCTTTTTGGTAAAAATACAACGTCGAATGCCATGCCGAACACAAACAACGGTAGCAACAACCAGCGGAAAAATTCAAAAGCCCATACATTGTTTAACAACATTGGTTTCGACTCTTGGGATGACAATCAGAAACAAAATCATACAAAACAATCAAAAAGAAACAATACAGAAATTTCTAATAATGGCATGTCGAGCACTTACCAGCTTCGTACCACAGAGGACGAAGAGCCGTATTATAACCAGACGAAATCGACGCACGTGGCTGATTTAACCGACCAACAGACGAATGAAGCATCTTCCTACAGCTTCGCAGTGGAAACAGAGAGTGATGTCAGGGAGAACGAGATGTCACTGGATGAATACGATACAACCAAATCGACAAGAGAAGGAGTTTATAAAACAGAGAACGTGTATAACAAGATTGAGCCTGTAAACAAAAGCAGCAGTGATGTTTATGACAGTACTCTGAGTCAAATGCAATCACCTGAAACAGATGAAGTTTACAACAAATTGTCATGCAAGACCAACTATGGGAAAATTGGAACAACGTTGTCCGACAATCAAGACTATGATTCTGTCGGTAATACGTTGAAAAGCTCTAATACACAACTCTGTACTGACAATGTGTACAATTAGCTTTGAAAATTTTGGATTTTTTTATAAATATTTACTCTAGTTTCTTAAAATACTATATTAAAACACTCTTGGTCTAATGACTACATATTGAACCATACTTTTTCTTGCCAAAAAGAAATCGTACATTATATATTTACCTGGTTCTCTAGTCCGGATATGATAATGAAAGATAAACAAATATTATTGGGTAATGACGGTGAACAAATAAAATAAACTGTGTAAAGACCCATGACCTACAACATCAATGCCAAATATATGCTTGTGATATCTTGAAGTATCCATGCTATAGTACTTGTTTAAGTTATTTATGTTAAATATCCTGCATATGTCTATTATTGCTAATTACATTGACTTATAGCCATACATTATGAATGTTTTAGAAGGTAATAGAGATTACTGTAATCGTAAAACTGTTAATTTTAACAAAATTCTAAGAGTGCTTAACTATGTTTATTTTAAGTTTTCCTAGATTGGTGAAACATTGTGCAATTTACCCTCATCGAAAAATGGATGCCAATTATATGTAACTATTAATTATTGTTTGTAAATACTTTTAATGAAATATAACACAGAAATGTAACATGTTTATCATTCAAACAATACACTGTTCAATTAATTTTGTGATTAGCAAAGAAGATTAAATTTGTCATTTTATGATATTTAAATAATAAGATATTAAATAAGCATTAGATAATTATCTTTTATATTTAAGGTTAGCTTTTGCACAAGTTCAGACATTTTATGGAAATAATTTTCATCCACTCGCTGGTCTTTACAATAATTTATGTTTGTTTCGTTTCTTCCCTAAATCAAGAAAAGGGTTAAAAGCAGTGGGCCGCCTGGAATCAATTACTGTATTATCATTTAATTTCACGGGGACGAATTTTCGCGCAAAACCCATAAATAACGAATTCGCTGGGGCTTAAATTCGCGAAACTGTATTTCCCTAAGATTTGGAAACACTGATAAATGGTTTGATTTCGCTGGGATTAAATTTCGCGCTCTTGTCGTAGCGCGAAAACGCGAAAATAAAACTCGCGCGAAATAACATGATTTTACAGTATTGAATTTCTTCGTTTAAACTGAAAAAAAATAGTTCAACATGCGTATCAGAAATAGCCATAATAAAAAACATAGACTACGGAGATAGCGAACAAACGTGCTTTATGTGGTATTTTGCGTACTTAGGCAACCAATACAGTCTGATACCCTGTGCCTTACGGGAGGAACTTCATGAACATCAAATTGTTTGATATACAGTACTGTGAACGTTTAAAGTTACAAAATTTGCGTGTATCGTACGTCCGTTTAAAACAACTAAATGGTAAAAAAAAATTCAAACGAATGTTGTCGCGACAAGTTATTTATCATAAAAATATAAAAATTGATTTTGACAAATATTTTCAGGCAAAATGTATTCCAATTCATTTGCAAAGAATGAGAAAAACATTTTAAGATACATTATCCTTAATAAAAAACGTTTGAAAATTATCATATCATTATATTATACATGCCAGTAAGTGTTTTCACCGCTCCTCATGTTTTTATATGATTTTGCAGGTTTTAAGGAATAAAAACAGGCTGATTACATTTACTGGGGCCAGAATCTAACAAAAATGACAAAAATCTTAACCGGGATATTTAAAACAACTAAATGGGAAAACAATTCAAAGGACTCCTGTCGCGACAAGTTTGTTTATCATAAAAATAATAAAATTGATTTTGACAAATATTGTTCATGCAAAAAGTACTCCAATTCATTTTCAAAATGAGAAAAAAAGAAATATGCATATCAGGAATGGCCACATCCTGCATACACAGCCTCTCCACACAGCCAAAAAGTAGAAAGGAAAAGAGAGCATGGTATTACAATAATCAGTTTCAAAATGGACGCCACAAACAAATAACGTAAGAACCAGAGGGGTTACCGCCTTGGAACGGTCAGTGGCAAAACAAATTGCCACTGCAGGTTTAAACCAGGTTCTTGGGTGCACCAACCTCACATTTGCCCCAACAGGTTCTCGTATCACAAAACATGTACAAATCGTCTTGGTGAAATAACTCCAACCCACCCATCAGCTCAACAATGTTGCATGCAAAATCATACAAACATATAAACATAAGAATTTAATAGCATTGCAAAGCCAAAGGGCGGGTACTCAATGATCTTACCGAGACCAGAGCACCTGGAGTAAAATCAGCAAGAACACGATGACAGGGATAAAAGAAACAAATCGAGATTCTAGGTTCTTTTAAGAAAAGATTTCCCCATAAACCTTCATAAACTCTTAAACCCCTGCCACCGTCGTGCAACCAAAGAGGTAAGCATAATGGTCAAATGTAGATGGGTTAATCACCAGGCCTGCAGAGCGCTGTAAAATATCATGTTGGTAACCTTTCTTTTTAAATTTACAGATGGTTTTTACGAATAACCGGGAGAAATTAACATCGCCTTTTATCTTCTTAAGTTTATAAATTAAATCTCCATAAAAACTGGCTGTGAAATTCCTTGTTGCAATAGTGATTTTAAGCTGCACCTGTATTTATGAATTAGATCTGGATATCGGCGATAAAACTTGCCAAAAACATATTTAGATGCAAAATCCTTAATAAAAACAGTTGAAAACTATCACATCATTATATTATGCATGCCAGTAGCTGTTTTCTCCTCTCCTCATACTTTTATATTATTTTACAGGTTTTTAGGAATTAAAACAGGCTGATTACATTTACTAGGGCCAGAATCTAACAAAAAATTAATGACAAAAATCTTAACTGGAATATTTTAAAACAACTTAATGGGAAAAAAATTCAAACACCCCTTGTCGCGACAAATAATTTATCATAAAAATAATTTTAAAAAAATTTACAAATATTTTTCAGGCAAAATGACTGTATTCCAATTCATTTGCAAAGAATGAGAAAAACATAATTATTAAGATGCAAAAATCCTTAATAAAAACAGTTGAAAACTATCAAATAATATGTGGTCCTGACCAGTTTTATTTGTTAACCCTTGAAATTTCATTTACACTAATCAAAGTACATATGTATGGATATTTTATATATAATATCAACCATTTTCACTTTAGTGTGGTTCATTTTGTATAATTCTACATGTTTAAAGAATAGAATATTCTTAAAACACTAACTGGGGTCAACATGCTACAAAAATTACAATAACTTTAAAGTTAAGTTACCTCAGATATTAAAAGCTACTTGTTGGGAAAAAAACATTCCAATCGTGTTTATCGCAAAAAAACTTTTTATCAAACAAAATGATATCATGACTTCGACGAATACGTTTGGGGCATATTGCATACCAATAAATTTGCAAATAATGCCAGAAATATATTTACTTGCAGAATCATTGGACACATGGAAATCTGTCAAATTATTTGAATTTTAGACTACTTTTAAACCATTTCGATTGGTAGCTATTCACACTAGAGAGGCATCTAGCAGGGTGGAGAGGTATCTAGTGGGATTTTTATTATTATGCGGCGGAAAAATCAAATAGATTAATTCGATTGGTTGTTAGTGGGTGTTGTATTGGAGGAAAAACATATTTACGATTTAACTAACCATTTAAGTCAATATTGATGGCTTAAATACAATATTATATGGAATATTCTTGAATGTCAGGTAAACACTGGCATACAATACACAGTGTAAAACGAAAGAAAAGTGTAGATATTCCTAGTTCTTACTGGTTCCTTTCTAGTTCCTTTGATACTACAAATGTAATTGTTAATTTCAAGTACGAAATACAAGTTCATTGTAGTGTAGTGGCTAACACTCTCGCCTGTCAAACGGATGCCCCGGGTTCAATACTCAGGACGGACACAGTTAATATACGTAAAAATTGGTAGATTTCGCTCTTGTAACAGGCTGTTATTATTTATATTTTTTAAATTTCAAGGACATTTATTCATCTTGAATTCTCACTCTACACGAGGTATTTTATTGAAACTGAATATTTTTCTTCTTTAATCGACTTGTTATCACTGAATGAAATTGTTGCAACAGCTTCAATATTTTTTTGAAAGACACTTTCAATAAATTTATGAGTTGTCATGATTTGGTCGCTTAATCTCTAAGTCATACTAAGAAGGCTGGGAGGGTTCGTAAACAGCTATAACAAATAAAATAAAATAACTAAACTGTGTCTGCTTTGCCTCTCTGTATTTCTTTCTTTCTTATATACATGTATATATAAATCTTTTCCATCAACGCCGTTTATCTTTTTTAAAGATATTTCTTGTTTCAGGTTAGAGTCTACTTAATAATAATTTCTATAGACTTATGGTCTCGGTAAGATCATTGAGTACCCCTTTCGGCTTTGCAATGCTCTTAGCTTCTTATGTTTTATATGTTTGTGTGCTTTTGCATGCAACATTGTTAAGCAGATAAGTGGGTTGGAGTCTTTTCACCAAGACAACTTGTACATTTTTTGTGATATGAGAACCTGTTGGGGCAAGTGTGAGGTTGGTGCACTCTAGAACCTGGTTTAAACCCCCAGTGGCAATTTGATTTGCCAATGACCGCTCCAAGGCGGTAACCCCTCGGGTTCTCATTTTTGTTTATTGTTAGTGGTGTCTTTTTTGAAACTGATTATTTTATTAACCATGCTCTCTCCTCCTCTCTTCTTCTTGACTGTGTGGGGAGGCTGTTTGTTTCTTAATGTGGCGATTCCTGATATGCATATTTCACCTTTTTTAATTTGAAAGGTGAACCCATTTGTGGAATGTTTTCAATGTTTTCCAACGCGCTTAGGGATCCTTCTCCATTAAAGGCATGTTACTGAATGTAGAATAGTCGACTTAATTTTTTTATCCGATTCGATTGCTCATCCAAAATTATTTCAATGCTCAGTCATTCCATGATATTTTTATCAGTTTAAAAACTATGAGAATTATCCATTACAGTCATGAAAATAAATCACCCGTGCATCCAGTTACAGTTTGCTTGTGTAAATCCGAGTCTTTACTTAAATTAAAAACGCTGTTGTTGTTTTAATTGACAGCAAAGTCAATTAATTGGAAAGAAGATTTATTTAATATATCAGCGAAACACACGTTCGTGGTGCTAATTATACTTTGATTTGCATTGCGAAAAGATCATTTTCGTAAAATTTAGATCGACGCACCGCTATTTGTATGTCAAAAACGTGTATTGCATATAGTGCAACGTCTATCGTGCGTATATCTTGTATGGTGCGTTCGTGTATCGTTTAACGTGCGTCCGTTTATCGTGTATTGTGCGCTTCGTTTGTAACCTAAAACGTTCACAGTACTGTAATTGCTCATTAACATTATTACCTTTAACGAATTTTAGTGTACACATTTCTTATGGAAACCAATCATTGGGACAAAACTTGTTTATAAAATAGAGATAGATTTATAGGATTGATGTTGTGTTGATGGTCGTTTATCTTAGTTTTAACAATGAACTCTACTTGAATCAATCTACAATTACCCAAGTGTTTTTTACCGATGTCTCAATATTTATTTACGATAACTTAAGTGTCTCTAAATAAACAAAGGAAAATAATATGTAACCGTGTTCATCCATAAGTAAATACAACATCATGGCTATAGTCTTCACTTTTTTGGCTGACAATGAGTATTTATGTCCGTCTGGTTTTTGCAAAGATATCGTAACAGCACAACGAGGGTGGGTATACCAAGTGACTTTGAAAATGTCTTGCACATAGTTATATCAGGAAAATCACTCGCTTCAGGTAGATTTTTTTTTGCTTAATTCTAAATAATTTCATGACCCATTTTGATCAGACAAAGAGCACCGTACTCCTGTTAAAAAGCATTTTAACCTTCATTATCAGTCGGCTGCCGTTTCCTCTAATATTCAAAGACATTTCAAACAAATGTTGGCTTTGAATGTTTGAGAATGTTAGTGTTATTAAAAATAATCGGCCTTTTCTGTAACGTTTGCTGATTTGATCATCAATAGTGTGAATGGATGTAAATGCATTAAAATTGTTCCCGTAAATCTCCATTGCATTTATCTTTTGAACTCTGTGCTATCCACAGCATATTCAACAGAAGTATCCTAATAGTCATCTTCTCATATAGATCTACAGTTCTCTTGTTCATAAAGTGCCGCTGATTTTTTTTTATCAAAGATTTCAAATTTTCCGTGATTTCAAATTGTTTGCTTAACAGAGACGTTAGAGAGTATATTTAAATAGACGTAACGAGAACACTAAAAGGAATCAAACATGACAAAATATGAAAACAAAACTACGGGCCTAATACAGGCTAGGTTTAGTTCTGCATATTTATGTGTCCCAAGCCGCCAGACCTCGCGTGAGCACGACTCACTTTTTACCTTGTAAAAAGTACTCATACTATACGCAATAAACAGTGGTGTGCTTATGAGTTTCATTTTTATATTTTCATATTTAATAACATTCCGTTATCAGCGGCCTGTGGTCCTCAGATAAACTAATGGGTTTGTGCTAATGTGAGGAAATTATTTGATGATATTGCTTTGACCGAGTCTAACTGTTAAAATGTTTTTGGTTATTTTTATGCTTCGTGTTAAATAAGTGTGTTTTAACAGTAAAGTTTCCGTGAGATGGTTTAAAAGCAAGTGCCGTTCATTGATACTGGACAGTCTATGTCTAAGAGTCGAGGTGTTTACATCTTTGAATTTGGACTAAACATTGGTCTGCATTATAGGTCCAATATAGTAAAACTATGTACTAGGGCATATTGACCGGGTTGTTTCGTTGAACGTGTGTGATATAACCATTACTGGTTGAAGCTAGGTTATTTGACAATTGCTGGAAACTAATGCTTCTGAGAGACTTGCAAGATAGCTTCAACATAATTAAGTGTTGAGGTAGGGTTTTTAGAAAGTGTCCTCAGACAATTGCTGGAGAAACACATGCGTCTAAAGCACGTGTAAGGTAGCTTTAGAGTAAGAGTCGTTGAGTATAGGGTTTTAAATAGTGAATTCAGACAATTGTTGGAAACACATTCGTCTAAAACACTATTGTCCAACAGGCTAGTTGAGCTTTTTGTGTGTTTCGGGCTATGTTTTTGTAACTGTTTGAGGTGTCTGTTTTGAAACTGATCATTTTATTAATCATTCTCTCTCTCTCTCTCTCTCTCTCTCTCTCTCTCCCTCTCCCTCTCTCTCTCTCTCTCTCTCTCTCTGATATTTTTCTTTTTGTGGAGGCCGTGATGTTTTTTTATACGCGTATGTCGATTGTTTTAAGTAGATTTGGATTCAAGTATATTTTTGATTTATTCTAAACTTTTTGAAAAAATAGTTTGTCGTCTGAAATGGGTTTATTTGTTGAAGAATATGCAACAAATACAATTATTTATTTTCATTTGTGTTATTTTTAATTTCAGGGACATAACCATTAAAACTAGTGTTTAACGCACCTACTCTGAAACCTGCAAGATTGTTTATGCCTTGATTAATAGCTAATGATAACGCATTGACAACTTTTTATTAAACGAAAGATAACATTTTTATTTGTCACTTCCTTGATTGAACAGGAATATAATATTTAAAAAGAATGTTTAACTATTTTTTAAATGTTTTTTTATTTAGTTGGCTAATATCATGTGCATTTTCACAATCCGGTAAGTACGTTTCTTAAACTTGGTTGAATCTACACTTATTTTCATTATAAACCAGTGGTTGTAAGTAGTGAGTTAAAACATTTACAGTCGTTTCACATGTAGCTAATTTGAACAGCAGATATGAATGACATAAATCAAACTAAAACAAATTTTAATAAAGAGTTAAGAAATGTCTAGGGCAAGCTTCTCCTTGTTTTTATGATTTTTTATAAAGATATAAGGAATAAGCTTTATTACATAATAATTAATTTTAAAATATGACAATATATTAACTCATTCGCCAGAGAGAATCTGGGAAGAAAGATGGTGATTTGTCAGTATTAATTAATTTTGTTCAAAACACAAGAGAATAAAACAGCCTTAAAGGATAATGACTCGGACATTTTTTGGAAGAAGTTGAATAACATCTCAAAAAGCGGCGCCTGTCTACCCAATCGAATGGTCGTAGGAACCCGGCAAACTTTCGAAATGCAGTTTCTTGATTTGAAAAAGAAAATGTTAATTAGGTTGTCAACAAACTATTGTTGCACTATTAAACCTTTATCACTTTTTGAGAAAATTGCTTAGGCTGCCATGCCTATCTGAGAAATATAACGTAAATAAAGTACTATTAGGCAAAATTGTTAGCGGGCAGTTTTCGCTAATCATCTGGTGTTTCACATGTTTTGATTTTAAGTAACAGTTTTATTCGGTTTAAATGACATTGATCCTTGCTTAAAGAAAGGTAAAATATGCCTATCAGGAACTGCCATATTCAGAAAAAACCTCCCCACAAAGTTAAGAAGAAGAAGAGAAAGAGAGAGGGAGCATGGTTAATAAAATTATTAGTTAATAAAAGACACCACAAACAATTAACAAGAATGAGAACTCTAGGGATTACCGTCTTGGAACGTTCAGTTGCAAATCAAATCGCCACTAGGGGTTTAATCAAGGTTCTAGGTTGCACCAACATCACACTTGCCACAACAGGTTCTCATATCAACACCGAAGTACATGTACAAGTTGTCTTGAAACTTATCTTAATTCAGACGAAAACACAATTTATGAAACTGTTTATGAATGGTTGTGATAATTAAATGCTTTCTTCAACAATATTTAGAAAACGTTAAGCTATTGACAAACAAACACCAGATTGTGTTTTTTAAAGTATGATTTTATGGGCTTCGATACAAAACGTACCAATCTCACTGTTGCAATATAGATTTTCATATCAAAATAACTATTAATGTTAAAAACCAAGTTATCAATTTTGATTTCTTTTAGTCATGAAATGATGTACTGAGGCATCATGCATATTTTTGTATTACAGATATCCTTTGCAGTAAAAATGAAGTTCCTTGGAAGGAAGCTATGATCAATTGCTTGGTCGCAAAAGGACAACCTATGTCTTTTCAAGGAATCACGGGCCAAAGCATAGAATATATAAACCTTCGACCCGATGTCACAGTATGGACCTCGGAATTTTTATGTAAGAAATGTTTCTCAGTTATATATTGAACACACATCCATAAACTTACGTATAACTTTCATGATTGTAAGCACAAACACTGTGTGTGTTTTGAAAGCATTTTAAAATGCCTCACTGACACCTATCCAGATATCGATACATTTATATGTAACCTGTTTTTTTTTCCAGTTTTCCGAACATAACTTTTATCAGAATTAAGAAACTGTTAAAGTTAAACCTAAATGTAATTAAAAAAAATGAAATGTGCATATCAGGAATGGCCACATTCAGCATACACAGCCTCCCCACACAGCCAAAAAGTAGAGAGGAAAAGAGAGCATAGTATTATAATAATCAGTTTCAAAATGGACGCCACAAACAAATAACAAGTGAGAACCAGAGGGGTTACCGCCTTGGAACGGTCAGTGGCAAAACAAAATGCCACTGGGGGTTTAAACCAGGTTCTAGGGTGCACCAACCTCACACTTGCCCCAACAGGTTCTCGTATTACAAAACAAGTAAAAATTGTCTTGGTGAAATAACTCCAACCCATCCATCAGCTCAACAATGTTGCATGCAAAAGCATACACACATATAAACATAAGAATTTAATAGCATTGAAAAGCCAAAAGGGCGGGTACTCAATGATCTTACCGAGACCAGAGCATCTGGAGTAAAATCAGCAAGAACACGGTGACAGGGATAAAAGAAACAAATCGAGCTTCTAGGTTCTTTAAAGAAAAGATTTCCCTATAAACCTTCATAAACTCTTAAACCCCTGCCACCGTCGTGCAACCAAAGAGGTAAGCAAAATGATCAACTGTAGATGGGTTAATCACCAGGCCTTCAGAGCGCTGTAAAATATCATGCTGGTAACCTTTCTTTTTAAATTTACAGATGGTTTTTACGAATAACCGGGAGAAATTAACATCGCCTTTTATCTTCTTAAGTTTATAAATTAAATCTCCATAAAAAACTGGCTGTGAAATTCCTTGTTGTAAAAGTGATTTTAAACTGCACCTGTATTTATGAATTAGAACTGGATATCGGCGATAAAACCTGCAAAAGGTTTTCCTTAATTTGTGATACCGATAACCTTGTTTTAAAAGTTTTTCTGTAATGCAAAGATTACGTTCATTGAAATCATTAACATCGTTGCAAGCTCTTGAAAAGCGAACAAGTTGTGAGATATAAACCCCGTAAGATGTAGCACGAGGAACATCGCCGTCTAAAAACGGAAAATTTACTATATTTAAATTAAAATCATCTCTTTTATCATAAATTTTAGTAGTGACGTAACCATTTTCAATGGACAGATTTAAATCAAGGAAGTTTGCTTGCTTTTCTGTAGTGTTCGCTTTATTAAGCTGTAGTTCTTTATGATAAATCTTATTAAATAGTGATGGAAAATGGTTATTATCTATATTTAATAAATCATCAAGGTACCTCGAGGAGTTGTTAAAAGCTGTAATAATATCATCTTGATGTTCTGTAGAAAGAGATAACATAAAATCTCTTTCATAAGCTCATGTCAAAACACAATGACAAAGCGTTTCCCCTGGTTTTTAGGAAGGGTCTTAACTGTTACGCTATGAAGGAAAATAATATCTCTTAATATTACCTTGCGAGACCGTACCCCACAATCAAATATTGAAGTTGCATCTTTTAATTTTTTTTAAACATTTTTACATCATTAATATTGTTAATAAAATTTCGGTTTTCACAAGAACGTTTTCAATAGCTCTTGTACTCTTTTTTTTTCTTTAAACTGAATTCTACATAACAAAAATATTTTCAAATATTGACTAATTTCAAACAAACCAAAGAGTCAAGCATGCTGTCACCTGTGAAAGCTTTTGTTTCTTAACAATTCTTTATCCAGACATTTTCGTAGGTCGAAAAAACAAAACAAAAAAATGATAGTCTGCTGGTTAATGCCTTATGCCACAATATAGACTGTTAAAAATAACGTTTATACAAACATCCTAGTATTGCTTATTTTTTTTATTTAAATATGTATACAGCTACATTAAAAATGCAAAAATGCATAAAAAAGGTAGACTTGGCGATATTAATTCTTTTCAGTTTCAGACTCGGATCATCATCAGATAGAACCTTGTTTATGCAATTTTCGTTACTATTCTAACGATTCTTTCTATGAATCAAGTGATGAACTATTTTCATACTGTGAAGATTTCAAGTATTTTTTCTGCCGAAACACAACAAGTGAGTTTACTTGCTTTGTATTTAAAACCCCAATACGGTGTAAAGAAACCATGCTTTAATGTTCAAAACCGATTATTTCTCAAACATTTCATTCGCTAACCAATGCTGAATCGATATTTGATAGTTTTCATTTGGAATAGAAATAGTTGGGTTGTTTAAAGTGTGTGAAACCCCGAATGGCTTATTACGGAAGGTTTTCAATTACATGTTGTTTGACAAAAAACTTTAGAAAAAAATGAAATATGCATATCAGGAATGGACACATCCAGCATACACAGCCTCCCCACACAGCCAAAAAGTAGAGAGAAAGTGTTTCACATTTTTCCGGCCACCTGGCACTACATTTACATCATATTCTCGAAATATTTTATTTTTTTTTAGATTTTTCATCTGTATATTTTACTCTAGATTACTTCATTTTAATAATACACTACCTATTTTTTATAATCTGTTAACATGTATAGAATAAATGTATGTTTTTCTGTCATTAGATGACGCCTTAGAATTGTTAAACGAAACATGGAATAATGCTTCCGGATGTGGGTCATTTCCCCTAAATCAAGAGATAAAAGACGTTTTCAAGCCTGGTTACTACTGGATAGGTAAAACAAATGAGTGTGGTTTCGTTAGACTCGCATGGACTTTGAAACAAGTTTGTAAGCATAAATAAATTGTTTCTTCTACTCATGTTATTTTATAATAATATAACAATAGGTGCTACCTATAACGGGGAAGGCTAGTTTTTAATACCTAACATACAAAATAAATATAACTTAAATGTGTTGCACTGTGCGAAACGAAATTACGGTATATGGCCAATTAGCTATACGGCCCAGGCAATGCAGCCCATGATTTTCAGATGTTTAGGTCTAGGACAGCGGAAAACATGACCCTGTAGAGACTGAATCAAATGTACGAAATCAAAACAAGAAATACTTTATCAATTTATTGCCCATCAAACCACTATTTTTTTCAACAGCTATTAACCATAGAGAAAACTTGCAAATTTATAAAACCAATTCAGGCTTTACTTTTACGAGCATTTAGAACAAAGAACAGTGGTCCTCGTGTAATATTTGATCTTTTTGAAAGAAAAGACACTTTCTTAATTGGTAACAAATTAATTAAAACAGCATATGTTGTATTTATTTTAAAATTCATCAAAAAAGCAAAATAGACAGTGCTCATGTAGCATGTACTAACTGTAGTTTATGATGTTTGTTTTTAAACATTTTCATTTTCGTGAAAGATTGTAATACAGTCTAGCTTTTTTTAAATGTGGGTTGTATTGTCTTAACACTGGGCAGTCTTGGTCACCATTCTGGGTGGAAACTTTCACCAATCCAGGTCTTAGGTCTGCATCTCTTAGCTGTTGTCTGGGGCATATCGTCAATGGGACATATTGTCCATACACCACTGTACCTTTTCATATTGTAGTTTTTGGAAAATAAAAAATGTTCAATGCAAAACTAATGCAGTTGAAAAAAACAACTGCCATCTCCAGGGACATGCAAATATTTGTAATGCCAGCTATATCAACAGTGCCAAAACTATTTGTAAATGTTTTCCAAGTTGTAAAAAACATTACCTGATTGGCTTCAACTTGTTTTGTTCTGTTATTTTGTTTGAGATTTGTTTGCATTATTGTGTTGTGTTTGTTAGTGTGTGTCTCTAGGTATATTGCTTATTTATGTTTTGTTGCAAATTAGAATGTATTATTACATTCCAGAGTTTTTGTATTTAATTCTGTTGATCACATTTTTTTTCATTATAATTTCTTGTGTTGTGTGTATGGTTCGCACATACTGAAATAACTTTTGTGTAATTATGGTGAGTTTCATTAGTAATACATTTTTTGTTGTTGACTTGTTGTTGACACAGTTCCACATTTACTGCTTTCTGCACAATGATTTTTTTACAATCTTTGAATGTAAATAGTCAGTTGTCTGGTCAAATGAACAAATGATATCTGCATTTTTCTCTGTTTTTGAATGTTTATTATTTTAATTTAACCTAACTGAAGTTTTTGGTTCAGACTGTCACTGTGTTCATTTAGCTAAGCACATGATACTTTTAAATGTTAAAAGCATGGTTAGTGCTTTTAATAACTTTTGACACTAAAAAGTATTCTAAATGATTTACACAAAACTTAAAATAAATACTTCTTAAAAGGCTATTTCTTGTAAAAAGTTGAAAACAAAAAAACAACAACACATGTAACATTTTAGGCTAATAACATTCAATTGTGAATAAGTAACCATTTAATTTATATTTCATAGGAAAACTGGATATTATTATTTCATTTTATTCAAAAATCTCTAATTACACATGAAAATGACTGTGAGTAACGCTTTTGAGAAATCTCGATTAAATAAAAATTGTTTTGTATTGCCAACGCAGTGCCTGGTTCTATCTTCCAACAGACTACCGCGATAGTGCGGATACCGCTTTTCAGACTGAAATCAATGTTTCGGTGCAATCTCCACGCATAGGTTTTTATTACGCATTGCACCGTTAGCCGACAGACGGGTTATTGGTTTTTGATTTTAAAACAGACGGCGAAAATTAGAGAATTTTGAGAAACAGTCTGGAATAATGGCGACCTCCTTGCCGCTAAAATTTACAACTTTCAAATCTTGATGGACTATAGAGTAAGTCATCAGAAATAGATTTGATTTTTGTTTGATTTTGTTATTTTATACATGTACGCACTGTCTATAGGCGGGAAAAGCCCGAATGCGACCCGCTTCGCGGGTCGCATTCGGCTGCTTTCCCCGTATAATTTTAAATAGTTTAACGACAATTCATGTTAAGGTGTGCATATTTAGAAAACATTAGCAAATAAATGTTCAAAAACGTGTATTCCAATGATAATCAAAATCTGTTCAAAATATAAGAAACTTCAGCTTTCAGTTTGGATGCAAATAGGTTATCATTGTTACGGAATTTAATTTATGTTATCCTCTAATTATGAACAGTTAAAATGATATCAATCATGTTTTATAACACATGCAGATGGAATATGGCAATCACGTGTTATCTTATGTGGTGCATACAGCAAACTCGCTGGTCGTCACTTCAGAAGATGTACCACACAACAAAGACAGGTCTGCTTCAGTTGTAAGTTCAGTTACATAGTATGTAAAGAACAGTAAATTAAAAACGTTTTGGAACTGACCCATCAAACCTTTTTTTTATACAGTGGCCTATACATATTGCGTTATACATACGTTGGTTGCGTAATTAATATGAACTAAGGCACTGCCTCTCTCGGAATCGACGAATTTAAAGAGATGTGTATCGAATGTTTAACAGTAAAATAAAGAAACAAATCATCATTTGTTGTTTTACTTTTTAACCAAAACTGATCAAGGTTGTAAGATGTATTATGAAGAGCTTTTGGTGTATAACGACTTTTGCGTTGTTAATCTCTTCTTCTGCGGTGAGCGCTTATTTGAACAGCTGGTGTTACACGGGTTTATTGTTGTTTTACACAGAGTGGTTGTTCTACACAAAGTCGTTTAAGGTTTCTAAGCTTTTATTTGCGGTTTATAAAATAAATCCACAATAACAATTTTACAACTAATAATTTTTGATTCACAAAGTAATGTCTTAAGATTTTTAGCTTAATTTCCCTTTTTAATTTTAAAGTTCACAAAGTCTCTTTAACAGTTCACAAAGTTTTTACAAAGTATTATTTAATTTAGTCACAAAGTTTTAGCTAATTCCTTCACAAAGTTTTTGTTGTTGTTTACCTAGAAAATTCTGTTTATATACCTTTTTCAAAAATTGACATTTACAACTTAACAATTGAGATTTTGACAGATTAAGAAAAGTAAGACCTAAAGCACATGTAAACAATATGTGATAAAAGCGTCAGATTGATAACATGTGATAGTTCCTTACAATTCAAAGGAAATAAAATATATTTAATCAGATATCAATCAACAAGTCTGGCTTCAGGTTCTCAATTTACATTACTTAACTAAACTTAACTTACTGTCAAAAATCATGAAGAGTAATAAGAATATTTCTTGTTAACAATTTACAAAATAAGTATTTTTTACAAGAAATTGATACTAATTTCATAAGTGAACATTTTAAGTATCACATATATATTGCTTTTAAAATAAGAAACATTTTGCTACTAAACATGTTATAATTTGATTTTCAATATTAAATACCAAATTATTTGTTATGAGGCAATATCAAATAATGTAGAAATTTGAATCATAATAGATGAAACACTACATCTTAGTGAGCTGAATGATTCTGTGAAGTTTGGAAGAATCCTTTGAGATGTTGAATACACCAGTTTTCCTGTAAACTCTTAGTTAAACGGCACTTAGTGACAGTAGAGAAATTTATTATCTAAATAGAATGAAACATTCAAATTAGTCCAGATTTATATAGCACTCTTTTCATATATTCAAAAGTGCTTTACAACAAGCAAGATATAGCAATATAATACAATAAGAATTAATTAAGCATGGGCAAATAAAACATAGAGAAAAAAATAAAAATAAAAGAAATAAAAAAAATAAAACTTGGATAAAAAAGTTTGCATGAAAAACATAGTAGAAAGTTTTAAAAAAACAAGTGCGTTGATGTGTAGATAACACATTATAGCATCACTCTCCGTTCAAAATCAACCCAATGTCTTATGATTGTTAATATATCCAGTTAATCAACATTATACATAGTATGAGCGGAAAGGGTGTGTTTTAGCTGTCTTTTGAAAGTGTCAAGTGTCTGTGCAGTTCTAACTAACTCTGGCAGTGCATTCCATAACCTTGGTGCAGCATGGCTAAAGCTACTGTTTCCGAAAGTCACAGTTCTGGTATGTGGTACTAAAAGTGTTAAAGAACTGCTAGAACAAAGGTCTCTAGCTGGTCGGTACACACACAATAAGTCAATAATGTACAGTGGGCACTGTCCATGGAGAGCCTTGTAAGTGTTTAGGAGGACCTTGTAATCGATCCGTTGACATATTGGTAGCCAATGAAGTTCCTTGAACACTGGTGTTATAAGGTCATGACGAGGAGTTTTTGTCAAGATTCTGGCAGCTGTATTCTGAACCCGTTGTAGTTTATTCATTGTCAGTTTTGGAATACCGAAGAGCAATGAATTACAATAGTTAAGCTTTGATGTTACTAGACAATTAACTAATGTTTTTGTAGCATCGGTTGTAATGTAATTCCGTATGCATCCGATGATTCTCAGCTGGTGGTAGGCAGATCTACAGACAGTGTTGACATGTTTCTCCATGTCCATTTGTGGTGTGAAGTGAGCCCCAAGATTTCTGATGCTGTCATTTGAAGCTAAAATAGATGTCTCACCAACTGTGATAGTCATGTTTTCGACTTGCTTGGTATACATCGTAAAGTATTTCGGTCCTAATATGGATCCCTGTGGAACACTGAAATTCGTAATAACTGGATCGGATAGCTCTCCTTCTCTTCAATCTACTGTCTAGAACAGTTAACCTGGTCTTCCCACAGCATTTCATGTGAAGCTGTTTTCCTGAAATATTAAAATCAACCGCAAATTAATTTATCTTCAAAAATAATTTTATATCTTAAGGCTTTTATAAATTCATTTGTCGACAGTTAAAATTGATTTAAAATATTAAGACATACATTTCTTTTGCTTATTGAACATAGGCACATACCAATTAAGAAGTTGTGTTTATTTAAAGCTTATCCAATAATAAACCATAAATGAAGTACCACTTAGACCCATACAGGGGCTATTGTAAGGGCCTAAAGGATTTTGAATGATTTAAAGAACATTTCGGACAGTTTTGTTGTGAACAAAATTGACCAGTAATGACCAGCATTGACCAGAAATGATCACCATTGACCAGTTATGACCACTATTGACCACCGGCCCGCTCAATACTCAATTGACCAGTCAATAGGCCAACCCTGCTATTATACATTCATGCAGCTTTAATAAATGAAAATAAAGAAAATTTATGCAAACCTTTTATCTGTTTACTATGTTAATGTTCATATTCTGTGCCGTAGCTGTCTACCAATTCTGCATTTATAAGTATCTATAGGCTTCATAACCTTGGTGATACACATCTCTGAAAAAACATGTTTGATTTTAAATCTTCGCTGATAACTTGTACTTCAGTTATACAGTACCTTTTGTGGCTTATGAAGATGTACATAAATTGCTGTTGCAGTTAACAGTGAACAATTCATACTGTTGCCATAATTTATTTATTACATGTAAGGTCTTTTTATTAAAATCACATAAAAGGAAGATGGAAATGATGGAACATTTCATGCCAGCTTTAATTCCAGAGTGTTATCACATTTTAAAGACCACATAAAGATGTGCCAGCTGATCTGAATCTACATATATGCCATCTGATCTGGATTTACATGGGCTGACCATTTGTGCTAAAAAGGTGTGTCCATGAAGTATGTTAAGTTATTGACTGTGAAAACTAAAACAGCATCGTTTTCTTTCTAAAAAACGTGAACAAGATTATGAGATTTATCCACTAAATAAAGGATTAAATAAGTGACCAAAGGGACCCATAATGTATTTACAACATGGTCTGCAGAGAAACTTTGTGGCGTTTGATTCTGTGTCTTCCAAAAATTTGGCATGTTCAGGTGATTTTGTGTGAACATGCCAGAGATTATTTTACACCGTAGCAGGGCTGGACAAATTTAGATTTTTTAGTAACTGAAATGTAGTCTAAAACTAGCTGGGTAAACATTTCAGCTACAATGTAGTCCCACTTTTGCCCAAATAAGCAAATTCAGTCAGTATTAACAGTACAGAAAGAAACAGGAAATTCAAGAGAAACCATTACATGGGGGGCTTGATAATGTTAAAATAGATCTCAAAACATGTTATTTTGTAATAAACTTATTGCTGTTGTAATATGATATGCATAAAAGAGAATGGCGCATATCAAATTAACGTTTAAACTAGTCAACACTAAAAAAATTGAGCTAGCCCACAGACAAGCAATCAGATATTTTGAGATTGTCCGATACAATTTTCAGATTGTCCAAGGCGTCGGGCTAGTGGGTTTGTCCAGCCATGCATAGTCATGTAAAGGAAGGGCAAATTCTGTGCTGTTTGAGTGTTTGTACAGTTTATTATAGGTAAATTAAAAAAAAATTACCTATCCAGTAGTCTTATTTTTCTCCTATTCCAGTTTCATGCTATTTGAACCAGATTTGTCAGGCATCTTTTATATGTATAGATCTACTTCAAACTGAAATACAAATTACAAAAAACAAAATTTCTTAGTGACAGACTTCTTTAAAGTTGCCGGACTGTCCGACCTGTCCGGTAAAAATCTGAAATAAATAATTAGTGGTAAACACGGCTTCGCCGTGCTTCCTATTTAAATCATTCAACACTATGCCTCATTTTTTTTATGAAATGTAGCTCTAATAATTTTTATTTTTTGTAAATGAAGCATTATTCAGATAGCATTTGGTAAACAAAGCTTTACAGAAAGAGTATTTTATTTAAAATGTAAGAGCAAGTGTACTTTCTGTCACTTGCTCATTCACTCAACCTGTAAGGCGATTAGGTCAAAGAAAATTTCTACACCTCTGACAGAGCAATTATTCCTAAAATCTGAAATAAACAATTAGTGGTAAACACGGCTTCGCCGTGCTTCCTATTTAAAGTGGGTAAAACAAAATTTCTACACCTCTGCTGAGCAGTTATTCCTAAAATCTGAAATAAATAATAAGTGGTTAACACGGCTTCGCCGTGCTTCCTATTTAAATAATTCTAGAATATGCCTCATTTTTTTGGAAAGGCAGCTCTAAAAATTTCTATTTGTTGTTAATGAAGCATTATTCAGATAGCATTTGGTAAACACAGCTTTACCAGGCCTCAAACAACTTATATTAGCAGAGTAGCTTTATGCTTAATCTGCAAACTTTGGGTTTAATTCCTGATCATGAAAACACTTGTATCTTCAAAAATTGTGGTCAGATTTCATTTGACCAGTTCTGTCCAGAGTTAATTTCAACGTAATACCTTATCGCTTTCCCACACCAAATTAAAACGAAAGCAATCGATATTACCATCTAATCTGCAATGTTAAACTTACTGTTCTTGTTGATGATTTCAGTAAAAAATAAATAAAAACGTCGTAAAATTCCAATGTTTAGAATGTTGTGGAAACCGGTATCACTGCAATTAATCGAATTTCGAACAACTACCGTAATGCTCATCACTACAGTACTGTGAAGTCTACAGTTAGACTCTAACTATGTGACAATATTAGGTTTTAATCAATGTAGAAACTTATTTACCTGATTTTTAGGGCGAGTTCAATCTTAATTGTTATCTAACATATGGAATCAGAACTTCTGAAAATGTGAATCGAGAAACAAAATGGCGGCTTTTCAGTTTTAAAATCCAGAAGCAAGCAATCTGGATTCAAGTCATATTGTCCAATCAGAAAAAGCCTTACTTTGCAATGATGAAAGTGATATTGGGGCGCGCCACGGGAAAGGTACCTTCGGTCTTATTTTCGTCAACTGTCTGAATGTACTTTTTCCCGTGACGCGCCCCATAGTCAGATTTTGCAAACCGGAAGACGCGGTTTCAAACCCGCTTGGTATAGACCGTTAGACATGCGCAATACCGTAATCGGAATCGACACGATTTCGACGCGCTTCGCGCGTCGAAATCGTAGGGTCGATTCCGTATTAAAGTAATCTCTATAATATTATAAATGAAATTTATTTTGGCTGGTAGGACATTTTTACTTAAAAATGATATATAAAATTTACCACAGAGCGAGTTTTGTCAAGTCTAATAAGAGTCACAGAATGCAATTGATTAAAACCGTCGTAATCCATTGTTATATTTATCTGATATATTTAAATTTTATGCTGTCTTTTCATTTCCGGTGTTTGCTGTGTATTACTGTTATGCATGTTTCACTTATTTTGTTACATGTTCTGTGTTTGTAAGCCGCATGCCAAATATTCGGACCCTCATTTCCACGTTTTATGATCAGAACTAAGTGTTTTGGTTAGATTAGCACAAGTGTCGAGTATCATACATGTAACAAACGATAAGGAAATGCAGAAACGACATTATCATCCTTATCCGTCTTTCGCAAAATTATTTATTTTAAAGCAGGTATTAGGTTTATATTTAATCATACTTTTAACTTCCTTCATTTCTCGTTTTTTTATAACAAACTTGAACACATATGCCATTTTATAAAGTACAGCATTAATCGATAAATTCTTTATAGATAATATTTGTGTCTTTTATCTTTCAATTCTATCGGGGCAGTTATTCTAAATGTTGTATTTATTAAATTGATTAAATATTAGTATGTTAAATAATTAAACAGAATAAGAAACCGTTAACATTTTAAAATTAAAAACATCCGCCATGTATAAATCCTACGTTTCCTATAAGTCACCCTTTCTAACGATCGTAAGTCTCGCGTAATATTATTACAAATAATAGTAATCGCAACGGATACCAATTTGTATTTGTTTTGTGTAACATTTCTCAAAACTATGTACAATTAACAAACCTCTTGTGCTGTAGGAAAGGGGCAAGCTAGCTTCACACAAAACAAACCGGTGCAAGTATTGCAGAGTTTAACACTGATCGTAATGTTTTGATCTTAATGTTAAACAAATCTTTTAGAAGAAATCAATAATTTAAAAAAAAACTTTTTTCCATCTTTTATATAATCTACATATTTATTTCCAACATAATTTATCGCAAGCAATATTTGTAAACGTAAACAGAACCCTTATACGTATTATAGTGTGCAGACAATACAATTGCATTAGAGCACCAGTTCCAGGAGAGTTCATGCTTTAAATGATGAAGTTTGAATTAGTCTTAATCATTTCAATAGTTGTTGTTTTTTTTTCAAATGTAACGTGTTTTTTTTTCTTTTCAGCTGAAAAAAGATTGCAACCAGATCTTTTTGACAACACCTGCTTCTTAGGTATATAGTATATATTTCGATCTAATCGTATGGATGTTTATGTGTATAACTCAAATCAGTGGTAATTTATTTTTGCAAAATATTGCAAATAAAAACAAACATGGCTTATATCACACACATTCTTTCCTCGCCGTACAGTGATAGTCATTACATTTACCTGAAATATAACATCTATGAAATCATATTTTGTTTTTTACTATCCTGTTCTTTTGTTATATGAACTGCCACTTAGTTTTTCACATTTGCCGTGAAATGATTTTCAATAACAAAGATGTTGATGTCAACAGCGAATAACACAGAAAACACAGCAGAGATTTCCCAAATCTCTACGAGAACATGGCAAAACACTTCAGAAACACAAGTGATTGACAATAGTACACTCAGACAATCAAAAGGATCATCACCTGAATATAAAAGTCTCAGCACAGGATCTGGTATTGTATATTTTCAACAGTTATGTTTCATTTTCTTAAGTATTAACGATTGTCTAGAGGATTTTGGTCGCCTTATTAAATGCTTAGCTACGCAACTGATTTATCCACCTGTTTACATTATATTCAGACAATGTTTAAAATAACAAATGTTACTCATACATGCAGGCATATTTTGTTGATAGCAATGCCTTTTCAGCTTGTCAGATATAACTAAATACACATTAACGTTATATAATTTACAAGTTTTGTAAGCATTTTTGTTGTTTTTTTTTAATAAAAGACGGAGATCTGATCTGTGAATAATCTAGTTTTGTTTAGGTGGCGTTCGGAAAAACGAAAGTTCTGGGCATTTGTATTATACCATACTTAAAATTATTTATAGTTTAATTTTTTTGCTTTGACATCAGTTAATCTTTTAAATTATTTTAATACGTTTAACTCATTAAAAATAAAAGTTTACCAAATAACTTGTTCAAGGCTAGGCGCTGTCGCAGTGACGTTGAGGGTTCGCTCCCAGATAGAGCCACTATCATTTGAAATTCACAGTAGCGTTATTTGTGCAGTGTGGCGGCCATAAAAGGTCTCCCCGTACATATAGTCAGTACTGTTATCAGTTTAATAACCCGTTATCGATGTCATGCAGTGATGGTTAAGTATATCAGGGCTATCTGATCAACAATTTTTGGGGTTGTCCCGATTAGCTCAGTTGCTTGCGCCGCGGGAATTGCAGGGCTAGGCGCTGTCGCCGTGACGGTGCGGGTTCGCTCCCAGATAGAGGCACTATCATTTCTAATAGTATATTCAAATTAAAACTCTGTTTTTGTACGTGAATTAGGTTCAATGTTTTAATTTAATTTATCATTGCCTATGTCTTTGACGCTTCCTTAATGAAGTCCTTCTTGAACAAGGAAGAGGAGTAAAATTCTTCAATAGGACAAACATAAGAGTGATACTCTTGTTCAGTATTATTTTCCTACAGCACAATCAATATTAAAGCTCAAAACAAATAGAATTTCAAGATAAATAATGTTAAATATAAAAAATGAACAAATTTATCAAACAATGTTGATAGTTCAGTAGATGTACATATTGGTTTGAATAAAATAAAATAATATTTAACAGTCCTATCGCTAGTTTTTTTTCGATCTTTTCCATAATGAAACACATTTAAGAGGAACAAACACAACATGTACAAAAATATAAAAGAAAAAACAATAAGATATTCAACGAAACTCGATTTAACCAATCGTTCCTGAGATTACCACTCGCACAACCAAAACAACCGACAGAAGTGTCAGTTTGTTCAATCAAGTTTTAATAATCGTAAGAGATGTTTCTTATATTTTTGCACACACACTTGCAAAAGATGTTGATATATGCATTGAACATATATCAATTTTTCAAATAAACTGAAATTTTGATTGCACATATAACATTAGCAGATTCAAAGAGCAGCTTATAGAAATTAAAAAAATTAAGCCTTAGGAAGCTTGTAATGTTTTCCAAAACAAACTTTTATATATTGACTTGAATGATATTATACATTTAGTAACACGATGTTCTTTATTCAGATACAGGAAAAATAGCTGGGATCGTCGTTGGCGTGTGTTTGGTATTATTTGGTGTTGTAGTTATGTTAATTTGTCTTCATAAAAGGTATTAACATTTAATTTTCAAATTTGAACCCACGTTAATAAATAAGTGACTTATTTCATTAATCTGTACTCCTTATTTTATGTCTAAGAGTACAACATAAATAGTCGATTTATCAGGCAATTTACGTTGGCGATTATTTCAGGCTCGTAATTAATAAATTTAAATGGGTAAACTCGGTGATGTCACATTTAAAAGTACCAGTTCCTGAAGCAATATACTCTCTGGGAATCGCTACACTTATTATTTTCAACCAATTGCTAAGTGATGTTAAGTATTTAATTTACTTTTTCTTACTTAATGACGATTAAAGTTTACGTTGCCAATTGCCAATGTATTACTTTTTTTCTTTTACTTTGAGTCCTCTGTTACTAACTTAAGTACCAGATCTGAAATAAAATATCCCGTCAGAGTGGAAGAGTTACACATGTATCATAATGCATTTATCTCAACTTATTATATTTTTAGGGGTCTTTGCCAGCATCAATCACCAGATTTGTTATATAATACAAGCCGTCCCTGCAAAAATGGAGAAGCATCACGGAACGAACACGACGTCGAGAATGCATCATTTGATACTATAGCAGAAGCAGTTAATATTAGAGCAGCTGATAGACGTAAAAATATCTACAACGTTGAAACGCGGATGAATTCACCAGAACATTATTATTCGACACTTAAAGTGAAAAAATTTAAAAGATAACAACAAAGTTTAACTGAACTGTGACAAAGCAGATATCTAATTTTATTGAGTTTTTCGTGTTTAATAAGTTTATTTATTGTTCTTTCGCATCAAATATTTTTATGAATAAGTGAAATGTCACTGTTAAACATTCCAAAAACAGTAGTCAACATGACTGTTTCTGTGCAACGTCGGTTTCAAGCTGTATAATTGTGATTTAAATTTACACTTTCAAAGAAGCTATTTAGCGAATAGCACAGACTGAGTGATGTTTGTTTTTAAGTTCATTAAGGAAAATGATGTTATTAGACTTCTAAATCCTACGAAATGTTCTCAGAATATCACTTAACAATTAGGGGAGACCGGGGTTAGTCCGGCCCCGGGGTATTTTCGGCATATTATCATTTTAAGTGCAAAAATCAAGATTCAGAGCACGCGTCGATAATGTTAGGTTACTTGAAACGTAACTAGGTTTGTATGTACACAATGGCGACTATATTAACACAATTTTCGATTTTGCGAAGGAAACTTGATTTTTTTGACTATTGAGTAATTTTTTCACAAATATTTGAGTTTTTATTTGCCATGAGATGCTTTATATTTGATATATTAATTTTACATATTCAACATGTTAAAACAACCCTCGCTTATATCCAAGCTTGTTCTTTTCATCTTCTATTCAATACATGCAGGTAGCACGTGATGTTTATAAAAAGTTAGTAAGGGGCAAGTTCGGCCACAAGGGCAGGGGCATGTACGGCTAATAGCCGAATAACCCCTTTGCTCCAGCATAGATTTATTTTCTTGATTAAAACTACACATATCTAATAACCAGAAGTATATTAACTATCATAGCTTAGATAGAAGCGGTTTTGGTTGGAGAAACGTCTTATTTTAGTTATACCGTTGTAGGCCTGTGCAGAAAACTGCATGTTTTAAATATGATTTAGCTTCAATCATATTATGATAGGTAGGTTTCATATTCTGAGATCTACAGACACATTCCAAGTATTTGTTTTAAAATCACGATTGATTATATATTTTTTTCAGTCTACTGGGAAATAATTTTAAAAATTTGTCAAAGTGCCGAAGATGCCCCAGGGGGTAGCCAAACTTGCCCCGCTGCGGGGCAAGTTCGGGCAGTTTGATCTCATTACTTCGAAAACAAATAACCATTTCTTTGAAAGAAAAACGTCATTTTAATTTTTGGGATAATAAAGCCCATATAATTTCTAACTAATTATAAAAAATTATAAATAATTTTATTATGAATTCATTAATAATTGTACTAGCCCCGGTCTCCCCTACTTTTAATTTATACGAATGGCAAAAATTTTAATTGCTTACAAAACGGACATTCTATCATGTTTTTATAAGAAATCATGGTATAACGTATAATGAAATGGAAACGGATTCGGTAATGCCGATTCATAAACTTAGACATGAGATTCTTTCTCTCTCTCTTTTAATGACCCGAATCTTACGGAAAATGATGTTTGCTTGATGGAGAGAATGCATTTAAACGCAAAGCCCCGTGTCACTTCGACGCTTCTTGCTAAAGTGATTTCTGCAAACAAACTTTACCCTTAAATTTCTATGAATACATTCTTTTGAAGGGGTAAAACTAGATCCACATACATTCCATTTACTAAACCAGGTTGGAAATAAAGCAAATTAAAAGTTACAAACCAATAACAGTTAAATTAACTGACGATAGACATAACCGACAACACTGGAATAAAACAGACAGCAAGTAAACTAGGAATGAGTATCGCCGATGGACTGTCAAAAGCAAATAATGCCAGCCACTGGGGTTTAAAACATTTCAACACGATCAATTCTTCAATTTGTTATTTCATTGTAATATTGTACTACATTTCTTTGACTATTAACTCTTATTTGCTCGGTCCTGCAACCAATTATTAGCTAAACATTTCTATTCACAATTATCTTAATATTTGATACTTCTTTTTCCGACAATATCAACTTCCATTAAATGAATTATTATGGCAGTGATTCGGGGGAAAAACTGTTAAAATTTTATCATTCAATTTCAGCATCTGTCCCTAATCACAGGAAAAGGTAGACTCAATGCGACAAATGTATTCACAACCGCGGATAGCGTTCCGCGTTCCCCTTGGAATGCGCTCAGTTTCGTAGAAAATCGGAAATAATAAAAAAAACTAACAATGATTCATTGATTTGAATCGATGATTTTTTTCTCGCCGTAACACCGAAACATGACAACGCCACTGACATTGTAACATATAATTATGTGTAAACGATGAAATGTGTATGTATCAAAGTTGTTCATGAAAATTTCTCGAACAATACCATTACCATGAGCACAGTTATAAAACTAAAAACTTATAGGGAAATAGCAACACAAAAAGAAATTACATTTAGTGTCAATATATTTAACATATTAGGCAATAACTGTATTCTGAAAAGTTTGTTGATTTCAGTAAAACGATTTTGAAAAGACGGTCAATTTTACATATTACTGCTATTTCGTTTTACATGCGCGCACACAGCTGACCGATTGTATGGAATGTGCGCCTTCCGTTGTATAGACATGAATTTCAAAACGGTCAGTACCAAGAACTGCGCGTAATACAGTTCTGAAAATCATGAAATTGAGAATCGGATCGGAAGCGGACCGCAAAGCGATCCCGTTAGAAGCGCAATGGAAGCGCAATCGAATTTGAAACGGAATAGAATCGAAGAGAATCGCTTTGAGCGTTTGAATCGCTTGGAGTTTAAAGACCGGAGCATTTTGACCGGATCGGATTAGATCGCTTCTATCTAAAGTTTTTCAGTTATATATAGAAGCGATCCGAATAGCTTTTTATTATTCTTTTAGATTATTTTAACGACTTTTAACAAAGCAATTTTCAACAACAATTTAATTAAGTTTTCTGGTATCAAACACTAGTAATAAAAACTAATTTAACGATACTTTTGTAAATAAAACTGAAAACGTATAATAGTAGATGGTGTGTTGCCATTCACATGCATGATATTATTGAACTTTTTTTGTAAAAAGTGCCCTTTAAGCGAAAATACCTAATAAGTTTTCTTACACAAGAGAAGAAATGACGAACATGTACATTAACCCGTGCTACATAATGGCGTTAATGTATTATTTTATTTAGTAAGGAGATTCACAACTGAATGTATTTAATGCTTTAAACACTTTTGAACGTAAACATTTATTAAGTCCAGTATGAAATATAAATCATTACCGCTGTCCGAAATAAGTAATGACCAATGAAAAGCGGGAGCAAAAAGATCGGAATAGGTTTGAGCGTAAAGATCGTTTGGAGCGCATTCATGGCATTATCTGGCGTTATAGTTAACGACCAATGAAAATCTGGAGCGAAAAGATCGGAATCTACTATCTCTTAAAGGTAAAATTTACTTACAGTACATACCTTTCAAAACAATTCATTACAAACAAATAACAAAACTAAAATCTATTTATACTTTAAATGAAGCCCTGCTCTATGTTTCCCCATATGAGGTATCGGTCAAATTGACGTTTCAGTTATAGATATACGAGGGTTGTCCCAATGAAATGTATATAATCTGCATACAACGAAAATTACTGAACATCGTTATGCTGCTACAAATTTCACATTTGTTTAAAACATTATTTGGTTACTTGTATGGGATGTTTCAAAGCAACTTCCACTTTGTTGGAAGATTCTTGTTGAATGACAAGCATTTTTATCTCGTCGCAGTTCTCATTTGTGACTCATTAGCTGGAATTACGGCAACATTGGCTGGCGCGAGGTTCGGCTAGTACAGGAGATATTTGATTCCAAGTAATATTTATGTTTTAACTTGCTAAAACTTTATGTGCCACTGGTATACCAAAGCTTAAGATGCAAGAATGCCTCTTACATGTAACTTGTTTTAATATTAAAAGCCTTTTCATTGGCGTCAATTTGCTTTTAGTTTCATATTGGATAATCCGTGAGCCGCGGTTTCTGAAAACGTCGCGATTTTCAAACGAAGTTTATGTTTACTGGTTAGCAAATACGCCATCTTCTTAAAACGTTGAGGATAGATATCAAAATAGTCAGCCAGTCAGGTAACGTTAAGATTCGCGGCTAAAAAGACATTTTGTAATGTATTCATTGTTTTAAGTAAATGATTGAATTCCAAATTTAGACATGCGCCGCGAATCGCTAACATCGTTTAATAAATTGTAATACTATGTAATCTCTCATAAATTAATTAAGATGTTTCTTTGTAATTATGCATTCATGTTACAAAATGATGTCTTTAATAACTGCGAAATTTTCATTTAAATATGTTAATAAGTAGTTATCTATTTAGTAAAGTTGATTACGTTTTATCGGGACAAATTTGTATAACGTATTTACAGAATAACCATATCTTTTAAATGACAGTAAGTTAGGTTTTGCGATGGATACACATAATATACTAAACTAATAATATTCTAGGAAGAATATGTTGCTGATTTTTTCGGATGAAATTTCCATTTCAGCAAATGGAACTTAATATATACTGAAATAAAAAATAATGCTTTTAAATGCTAATTGTAAGTCACTGACACTGTGTAAAATCAAACAAACAAAAGCATTTTAGGAATTGTTTGGATGAAATTGAAAAGGACCAATAGAAACTTACAAATACTGAAATAAATAATAATGATCATAAATGCTAATTGTAAATCACTGTTTAAAATTAAACAAACAAAAGCATTTTAGGAATTTATTGGATGAGATTGTGAAAGACCAATAGAAAAAAATGGGGAAAATGAGTTTCCATTTCGGCAGCTTTAATTGCAAAAACAATATTAACTCATTTATACATATTTTATTGAGATTAAACAGATTAAACCAAACAATTTCAATTCCAAAACAATAATTGTAACAAAATTCATTTTCTTAGTAAAATAAACAAAGTTCATATTGTCTTGAACTCATTAGATCATCATTTTTGTGATTGTTGTTACGCTAAGTTGTTTGTAAAAATGGATTAATAATTGTTTAGATATTAAACTATTTAAATTAATTTCATATTGAAATTGATTATTTGTAATACCATGTTCTCTTTTCCTCTCTACTGTTTGGCTGTGTGGGGAGGCTGTGTCTGCTGGATGTGGCAATCCCTGATATGCATATTTCACTTTTTTCAAAGTTTAAAATCTTTTACCATCCCTTGTTCGTAACACATTTACCGTTTGTGTTGCAAGATCGTTAAAATTTATTTATAACCAGTTAGTCACACATTTCTTTAAACGTTTATAACTAGATAGAAACGAAGCATTTTAATGGCCGTTTTAAATTTTAAAAAAGCAAACTTAATAAATTAAACAATTGTCGTTCAGGATGTGTTCTTGTGAACATTTCGGGTTAGGTTTATAAGTTATTTGTACCTGTTTATGATTACATGCTTTAAGAGAAAGGTTTTCAAATAGCCGAAAAGTCATCATTACATTTTGTACATCTAAAAATTGTAGAGAGATAGATTATTTAAGTAGAGAAACATTTGTTTCACAATTTAAATTGATAAGAAAAACAAGGTCAATATCTTTTTTATTTGTTTTACAAGCAAACAAACACACAAATTTAATTTATCTCTACAGGTAGCGTTTTTGATATTGAACGAAAGATAACAGTTTTATTTGCCACTTCCTTGTTAGCACATGATTGAAATATTAAATACAATTAATAGAAGATGTTAAACTATATAATAAAGGCGCTTTTAACTTCTTTGTTAATTACTGGTGGGTTTTCTAAATCTGGTAAGTTTATTTATAATACTGGATTTTCTAGTAGATTGCAGTATTAAAGAGACACAACAGCAAAATTAAAAGTATAATGTTGACTGCCACAATAATTTAATATTTTTAAATGATTGAGCATCTGTCTTCGTGCTTATTTCTTACATCATTCTTTTATTATTTACACACTAAGTTATTGAATTTATAACAACGATGTTGCTACCCGCAGTTGTTAACTGATATATTTAGTATAACATTCGTATTTCAGATATATTTTGCAGTACAAAGGAACTTTCGTGGAAAAATGCTATACAAACTTGTCTGAACGCACACGGGAGTCCTATGTCTTTTCATGGCAGCACGGGCCAAAAAATAGAACAAATAAATCTTCGACCGGATGTCACTGTATGGACTTCGGAATATTTATGTAAGAAATATTTCTCAGATATACGTATTACTAAAATAAAAACTCATAAGCCAACAAATGTTCAATAACTTATTTAATTTTATCCGCGCGAACGACATAGCTGAAATTGAGTTGAAACTTCATTATTAAGAATTATTTTAAAACAAACAAGTTAATTAATTCATTATAATTAACATTTTACTTATTCCTATAAATAACATTTGTTAGATTGAGCCTGTTCATGGGCATGAATGCTCGGGGTTTTAGCAACTCAATATTTTCACAATATGACATATATATATATATATATATATATATATATATATATATATATATATATATATATATATATATATATATATATATATATATATACATATATATATATATATGTATCGGGTAACAAGAAATATCTTTAAAAAAGATAAACGGCGTTGATGGAAAAGATTTATATATACATGTATACAGTAAAACCCCTAACTCAGACCACCCCGAAATTAAGACCACCTCACTAATAAGACCACTGTTCTGATGTCCCATGTATAAGAAAGAAAGAAACACAGAGAGGCAAAGCAGACACAGTTTAGTTATTTTATTTTATTTGTTATAGCTGTTGACGAACCCTCACTGCCTTCTTAGTATGACTTAGAGGTTAAGCGACCAAATCATGACAACTCATAATTTTTTGAAAGTGTCTTTGAAAAAAAAATTGAAGCTGTTGCAACAATTTCATTCACGTCGATTAAAGAAGCAAAATATTCAGTTTCAATAAAATACCTCGTGTAGAGTGAGAATTCAAGATGAATAAATGTCCTTGAATTAAATAAATATAAATAATAATAGCCTGTTACAAGAGCGAAATCTACCAACTTTTACGTATATTAACTTTAAAAAAAGTGTCCGTCCTGCGTATTGAACCCGTGGCCTCCTGCTTGACAGGCGAGAGTGTTAGCCATTACACTACAATGAACTTGTAGGAATAGCTACACTTCTCTTTCGTTTTACACTGTGTATTGTATGCAAGTGTTTACCTGACACCCACGAATATTCCGTATAATATTGTATTTAAGCCATCAATATTGACTTAACTGGTTAGTTAAATCGTAAATATGTTTTTCCTCCAATACAACACCCACTAACAACCAATCGAAGTAATCTCTTTGATTTTTCCGCCGCATTATTATAAAAATCCCACTAGATACCTCTCCACCCTGCTAGATGCCTTTCTGGTGTAAATAGCTACCAATCGAAATAGTTTATTTCATTTTCCCTCTGCATAATAAGAGAATACGAATATTATTTACAACATTTCATTGGTCGAAAAACTAGGTCAAAAGTGAGCTTAGACAGCTAACGCCGAAAAAAAAAACGTTTAGCTGTGCACGCTGTCCGGTAAGTATACAATCCTAGTATTTCGAATACTCTACAATTTCGAATGCCCACACAATTTTTACAATTACTTTTGACGAAACTGGATGAATGCAATTAAATCGGTAGCGGTATAAATATTTTCAGACCAGGTTGACGATTACCAAGGAGGGTCCTGTTTATGCAGTTTTCGTTACTTAACTGAAGACAATTTATATCAATCAAGCGACGAACTGTTTTCGACATGTGACACATTTAGATTATTTTTCTGCAAAAATGAAACAAGTAAGTATCTTCGTTGAGCACTTTTAGCACAATATCGAAAATGTTGAGGAAAAAAAGATTAGTTTTACTATGAAAACATATTTAAACATAATCTTCTTTCTTCTTATAACAGTAAAATTATTAATAGGAATTGTTGCAAATTTAATAACTAGCGAGATCGTTTGTTGATAACATCAATAACCAAAAAAGTGAAATATGCATATCGGAAATTGCAAGACCCAGAAAACACAGCCTTCTCATGCAAGCAAACTGTATAGAGAAATAGATTATGGGCTTAAAAGAAAATGTAAGGCGCTGTTCATTAACATGTTATGTTTTCAAAAAAATTCATGTGTTAAATAGACCCCACATATTTTCATTTTAATATACACGACCTTCTTACCCAACGAACCTTGGTAAGTTTGAATCGGTTAACCTGCGGTCAAGATGATGTGGTGTTTTTTTACTTTTGTCGAGTGGCAATGTCAATAAAAAAAATTTGATATAACTTCATTATAAATAAAATTATACATGCATACCACATTTGAATAAGTGTATAGTAGGCTATATTATTATAAAAATAATACTAAAAATTTTTGTACTAGCAAAATACTCATGAGTACATTAAGTAGTACTCAGTACTTTCTTAAGAACACTCACAAAAGTGAGTAATCTGTACTTACTCGAGTTCATCTTCAGTATTCAGTACTCAGTACTTACTCGAGTACTGAACCTCAGTATTCAGCGAAACCCAGCTACATGCATCACATATTACTAAACACGACACATATGGCAATTTTGCAAGCTAGGTTTAATTGACCCTGTTCATGGGCAGTAATGAAAATGCATAATATGATTCCCTACGCCTACTAGCCCACTGAAAATCGCATTTCAATATTTTCACTAGTTAACAGTACAACCTTGATTTCACCCAATCGATTGTGTGCTTACGGCGATGAGCATGGAACCTTCAATGCGGTAAAATCAGAAACGGTGAAGCAACGATACCGTCATTATAACAAAAGTAAATCAAAGTACTGAAAGTACAAAAAACCAGCGAAGTGATTTTGCTTATTGAGAATAACCAGTGCCATGATTCTCATACATGTATCCATTTACGAAAAAGCAAAAAAACTTGGTTCACTTGCAAAGAACTTTCTCTTGTCTAAATGATAGTGGAAATAAGGGTTTCCATGTTTTATCTGGATGAAGGCTTCTGTTAACCCTTTACTCCATAGATATATAGAATATTAGGTTACTGTCTTACCAAGCTTGAATTTATTAGGCGAGTCCGAGAAAAATATACAGGGCGAGGCTCTGCCGAGCCCTGTATATTTTTCGGAGACGAGCCTAATAAATTCAAGCTTGGTATGACAGTAACCTAATATTATATTTATCCTACCACCACTACCTATTTTTCTCCTTTTTTTCACTTGAAAGAGATTTTTCCTTGATTTTAAAAAGAATGAACATCTGTTGTTGGCGTATGAATACATCTATCCTGGAGACAATATTCTGTACAAAGTCGGCCATATTGTTTAAATTGTTTTCACTTTTATAATGTGTAGAGAACACTGAAATATCAAAGAAATATGAGGGGTGTCTTTAAGAATTTGAAACAAAAATAATTTTGCATAAACCATTGGGAACAGTCGACAAACCTGTCATCATAAACAGCGGGTTTACGGGTCGTAGGATTCCAACATGTCCAATGCGCAACATCCAGTTTCTACTTTTTCCAGCTGATCAGTCTACTTGAAAAAAGCTAGTCTCTGTATTTCCTTGTCCAAAAGAATAGTCTTTATTTTTTTCCTTTCTTCAAGACTTCAGTCAGTTGACATTTAACACCAGCAACAAAGCCATTTTCAGTTTTTATTTCGAAACCGAAATCGCCTAGACGCAGGCATTGAATCGGGATTTCTTATCTTCAAACATATAAATCCATCAGCACAGAAAAAGCAACAATTTAAACACATTTTAGTATAATCCAATCCAAAAATATGTCCGAAATTGATTACACACTTGTCATGCCGGAAGGAAGATTCTCGAAAATGGCGTCAGTTTTAATTATCGATAGAGGCTAGAACGGTCCCAGTTTCAAGCGGATTATAATACTAGACTCTCTCGTAGTACAAATAGGACTCTCTCGTAGTGCAAATGGTTCCTTCTCTGTTTGGGAACTTGCAAAAAGAGTAGCATTAGTTCCAGGTCAAGTTTTAGCAAGTATTTTGTGTATCGGAAAACTAGGTCGAAAGTAGTTCCGGACATGCCCATATATGGACCTGACTAATAAAGCTTGGGTGTCCAATAAACCTCAAGTTTATTAGGCAGGCCGATTTTCGCGAAATAAATGGCTAGTGGTAGGATAAATACCTTCATAGCTTGTGCGAACAGTTTAGATCCATATCAGCTGGCACATCTGTGCGATCTGATTAGGATTTAAACTTTTCGCTTTTATGATCATTTTTTTCTGACCAGTAATCACAAATTTTAGATCCAGATCAGATGGCACTATTGTGCCAGCTGATCGGGACCTGAACTGGTAACCTATGTGATGAAAGGCGTATATATTGAGTAAAGGGTTTTAAGAAAAAAATTATAATAGTGAAATCTGTGTACTGACATCCCAAAGACATAATGAACACGAAAAAATGATATAAAAAGTGAGACCCCATCGATGGGAAAGTTTATGCAGTTATTTGAAATAAGAAATATATAATTGTTTCCTTCATTGTGAAAAATCGCGGACACGGACAATGTTTGACCATTGTTGCACCGCACCGATCAAGTCCTAGAAATATGAACCGCACCGATTTTACATTTAATCAAACTGTCGTACAGATGAATTTGACCATTGATGCACCGCACAGGTTTTATCCTATCAACATGACGTAGGTAACAGGAAACTTGGGGACTACTTTACTTACTCTGATTACTCTGAAATGCGTAAATCGCCGTTTGCCAGTTGGTTTCATACCGATTTCAGAATTGTGATTAGTAAAACCAGCTTCGCTGGTTAAAAAGGGATTTTAAAAACCGACGAACACGATAAATATTGCTGACTCGGTTTGATTAATTTGCCCACCCCGCCTAGCCATAGACTGTGCGTAACTCAATTTTCACATCAGTCACAAGTCATCAGCACAAACTTGATCCATCCCGAGCGATTGTGTGCATATGGCGGTGAACATAGAACTGTGTAGAAGTATCGTGCTCAAAGGACTTTTTTTTAGAAAAAAAACAACACTGATTGGATTTTCTAGGTTTAATGTTCGTATTTAGGAAAATATTACTGTTGAATAGCATTTGTCTTCTGTTTCATATCAGTAAATATATTTTGTGTCAATTTCATTATGGTGTAGATTTTTTTCTACAATTTAAATTGAGATAGTCATATTTTATGCATTAATATTGTATGTTCGTTAAGTAAAATATTTTGTATATCACATAATCGTAAGTTGTAGTGCAAACAATTCGAAACGTAGCATGTATTTTTTATATTTCTTTTTTTATTAGATCACGATATACAAGTGTTAAACAACACTTGGGATAACACGAATGGATGTGGGTCCTTTTCTCAATATAATTATCAACTAAAATCTGTCCTAAAGCCTGGATATTATTGGACAGACAAAACAAATAAGTGTGGTTTAGTTGGATTCGTGCCATATCGGATTCGTAAGTAAACCCTCTTCTCAATTAAAGACTATATATTTTAAATAATATTCATATTACTCGGTATCGCTATTATCGCGGGTTCACCATTATCGCGGTATCCAGTTTGTACGGTATCGTAGGACAACAACACAACCTACACACGTGGTTCCGGTTGTAAAATGTAAACCGAAACCAGTCCTATTTGCATCAAGAATATTTTAAGTTATCACGCATAAAACAGCTGTACATTATTATTTTTTTTGCATCAACATCAAAAATATCACTTGGTCAAAATATTCTGTCAATCCCTACCTTAATGAAACTGGTAAAACATTGTTAAAAATCCATATTTTTATTCAAAGTTTTCACCAGTAAATCGTCTACACATCCTATGACATCATCCATCATGTGACTTTTGTCCTATTTCCCAAACGAGGCTAAGTGAAATTGTTTTATCTACGGATGCAAATAAGAGCTATTTTTAGCTGATTTGCAATGTCTTTTATTCAACTGCCAGCCTGGTTAAACATATGAATTAAATTGGATTTTCCTTTTTATCTTTATCAGTAAACATTTCTCAGCTCAAATACACTGCTAAACCATAATAAAACACGTTCTTTCCGTTAGTAAAGCTGTTTACAAACGTTTTAGTCAATTAACAATACATGCCTCTAAAAAGTTCAACAGTCAACATTCAAGTGACTTTTTCTTACGGGATGGAATTATAACTTTACAGACCTTAAACTGTTTTCGTCTGAAAAAAAAATTAAAATACAGTTTTAGGATGACTGGTCTTAAGATTTACAAGTAAGTAATTTTTCATTATGTTTAGATCGATTTTCGCATCCTTAGAAAGCGATAGTCTAATCCGCGATAATATAGAATTGCTTCACTTGCCAGTAAAAAATTAGGTCATCCAACATGGCAGCCAGTTGCAAAACAAAACTGAACACTGTTTGCGAATGCTGACTTTCTGATGACCAATCTAAAGTTAGCTGTTAATATTATTACGGCAAAATAAGCAAACTCAATCGGCTTTATTTCTACCGAGGGAAATCCGACAAGTACCGCGATAATAGCGAGTACCGGGCTAACTTTCTTTTACTTTCTCAGTGCTAAATGCTTCAATATACAAAACACATACAAATAGAATAATAAATGATAATTCGTCTTAAAAACAAGTACATGTAATTAGACATTTTTCAAAAATGAGATGTTATGAGACATTCAGAGATATTATTGAAAAGGGGTACATATTTTCACCACACCTCTTTGGAATATTATAATTTAAAGTCTCTGATTTATGTTTATTATATGTTTTAACATTTCGCAGAAAATAACTGGTACATTGACCCAATCTTGTGTGGAGCATACAGCGGAGGGGCTGGTCGTCACTTCAGAATATGTGACACACTACAGAGACATGTATGCGTTAGTTGTAAGTTCAGTTATTTACCTTTAACCATATGTCAATAATTTATTGTTTTCATATTAGCTAAATGACTCCATCATGAATTGGTTAAGCTGTCATTTTAATATCTAGTCGTCAGAATGCTGTAATATTTTATAAAAAAAGTGATATATTAAATTTCGATTGCTACTTTGTTTTAATTTTAAATTTACCAAAAGATTTATCTAAAATTACCTGAGTGATTAGTATTCAATACATGTGATATTAAAAACATGAACCAATTTAAAAATTCATAATAGTTCACCTAAGATATATACATGTATCTGACAACATGCAACGTTTCCTTAAATTGTCCGAACTAATGACATTTTTCCAGCGGTTTCGTTTCAAGAGCGCCCTATTTGTATAACACGATCGCAGCTGGTAAACTGAAAAAAATGAGCCGAAGAAGATAGAAGTTGATTCATAATTATTGTTATTTAACTTGTAAAACCTCTCCTTTGCCAGTTGAATAATGTACGACGTTTATATGTACAATGGCAAAACGACCTGTAAATAATATAATGCAAACGGTGCTCGAGAATATATTATAACGCTGTGAAAAATAGAAAACGTTCACAATCTTCGATATGTAAAACTATTTAAAAATAAATAATTTATTCAAACATGTTAAATATAGCTTAAATTTGATTAATAAAAAACACAGTTCTGTTTTAAATAAAAGCACAATATAATAATTGCATTTATAATTAAAACCATATTGGCGTGGGTGTAGATTTTATTTGGATATCGATGCGGTTCCACTTTAACACACCACTCTTCTGCAAAATATCTCGTACAGTGTTGATTGTCAACACACTTTATTAGTACCAATGGACTATAATAAAAACGTTCGGAGAGCTTCTACAGTTTCATTGATTACAAGATAAATATGAAAACATTGAAGGCTTGGTTTGACTGAGCCACTTAATGGGTAAAGTCGTACATTTAACACTATTGACCTGAAAATCGTTATGTTGTCATGTAACAAAAACCGTCAATTTTCACTACACCACGCCTTCTTACTCGCCCCCAAAAACACAACTTCCAACCTAATCCCCAACCCACCCAATTCCTTCCATCAATCCACCCACCCGTCCGTCCATCCTTCCGTCTTACCGTCCGTCCGTCCATCCATTTACCAACCCGCCTAGAAAGCAACTTATTCATGGAAAGTAGATGAAGAATAAATATCATAAGTAAAATCTTAATTCAATACAAGAGGTAATAATTTATTCTCTCTTGCAAACTTCTGTTTATGGCGACTGATTATCTTGTTTCCTTTTATAATGAGAAAGTGAAGTATACAGTCATGACAGTCACGATGTCATATTTACTAAGCTGACATTACATGTAGTTCCGTCCATTATTTTCTGGTTTATGGCACCCATTCTTTCATCAATAGATATACACCGCGGGTCATGGAATGTTAATATTTTCGATATTCAGCATTGAAGGTTTCGTGTTTTACCGGCATATGCACACCATGTAATGTGATAGATCAAAACCGGTACGGTTTACTCGTGTATATTCTGGGTTAAGCTCGACCTGTGGCTTAGTTCCTGTGCAGAATTAACATAACTGTTCGTGAATAGGCTCAATTAGACCGAGCCTTATATATTGTCGGTGGCTTTCATTGTTCGTATGTTCGTTTTTATCTACACTAAACAAAAGTTCTAATTGGTCACCTTTTGTCCGTATTTTTTTATTAGAAAGACATTGAACTCACTCTTTATTTATGATCATATGCCAACAACAATCTTCAGCTTAAGCTTTAATCTTGTAATAATTGATTTTGGACCAGTTTAGCAAGAGTTATCCTTTATTTTGCTACAAATTCATTTCTAGCATAAAAAGGTCAAGCAAATTGAAATTTGCTATTAATTCCTTGTTTTGTTATAATAGGACCCCTTATTAGTAGGAGTAAAAGTATCAAATTTTAAAATTACCTCCCTTTCAATTAAAGACTGTTCTAATTTCGACCCTGCGGTGTAAGTAAATGGTATTGGGTTCATTTAAGAAAACAATCAATAAAAATTAAAAAGACGTTAGATAATTGATTTCAAGACAAATAAATTCTTTCCACAACCTCTCTGGACGTAGGGAAGAAACGAAACAAGCATACATTGTAAACATATACTGTAACAAGTAATGACCAATTAGAATTTTGGTTGAGTGTATCTTCTTTCGTCACTAAATTTAACCATATTTGTTTTCGCTGACAGTTCTAAAAGGCTTTGTTGTAAAAAAAGAGAATCAGTAATAGCTACAGTCTCTCAACACAACCAAATCTCAGAGAGTTTATAAAATGAACAATTTCAAATACTATACCACAAACAATTAACGAAACAGATAATCCGAAAGGTAACGGCTTGAAAAGGTCAGTGAAAAAAGAACAGTTGCCACTGGGGATTTGATTTAGGTTCTAGGATGCATCAACATCAAACTTGACCTAACAGATTTTCATACATGTATAACAGGGAAACAAGTTTTCTTGTTGTCTTGGTGAACTAGCTTCAACCAATTAATCAACTCTATAATATTGCACGCAAACACCCCAACATACTAATTAGCCAATGACATTATAAAATGTAAAAACAATGTGGGTAAACAATAACCTTACTAAGAATTGTAGACAAATACATTTGTTGTAGCTGTGTACAGTATCAAAAGATTTTGCCTCTCGATTTGTTTCTTTTATCCATGTCATCGTGTTCTTGCTGATTTTACTCCAGGTGCTCTGGTCTCGGTAAGATCATGGAGTACCCGCCCTTTGGCTTTCCAATGCTATTAAATTCTTATGTTTATATGTTTGTGTGCCTTTGCATGCACCATTGTTGAGCTGATGGATGGGTTGGAGTTATTTCGCCTAGACAATTTGTACTTGTTTTTAATACGAGAACCTGTTGGGGCAAGTGTGAGGTTGGTGCATCCTAGAACTTGGTTTAAACCCACAGTGGCATTTTGTTTTGCCACTGACCGTTCCAAGGCGGTAACCCCTCTGGTTCTCACTTTCGTTATTTGTTTGTGGCGTCCATTTTGAAACTGATTATTGTAATACCACTGTCTCTTTTCTTCTCTACCTTTTGGCTGTGTAGGGAGGCTGTGTATGCTGGATGTGGCCATTCCTAATATGCATATTTCATTTTCTACCTGGAAGCGAACCCGCACCGTCACGTCGACAGCAACCGTTTGAGCAAGCCGGGACAACTCCATTAAAGGGTTGAGCGGATAGCCCTGACAAACGTAACCATCCCTGCATGACATCTATAACAAGGTTATTTTACTGAAAACAGTACTGACTATATGTATGGGGAGACATTTTACGACCGCCACACGGCACAAATAGCGCTACTTTTAATTTCAAATGATATTGCCTCAAACAAGCTGACCAGACATATGCACTCTTTAATTTTATGTATCAAACAGATGACAAATGTCAATATTTTATTTACTTGATTTCAGCAGGAGAAAACCTTCCATCAAATGACTTTGATTACTCATGCTTCTTAGGTAAAGTTCCTGTAGTATGCAAATTATTCTGTTCAAAGCTTGTCTTTTACCAAGTTAAAAATCTTTTTGTCATGATAATTTTTCTTAAAGATGTATTAGAGCAGTGGCTTATTATAATTATTAATATCATATATTTTATTGTAATAATTATAACCTATTAGATCAATAGCATTAACTTTTGTTCAGTTAACGGTTTTGCTCCGTTCGTCATTGCTTTGTCTTAGACAAAAAAGAGAAAAATATCAAAATCTCTCAAACTGAACAACGCAGTTCTCTCAAACTTTGCATAAATCAATGCTATAAGTGCATGATTGTTTTACAAACATTTAGAAATGTTATATCAGTTAAGAAAACTAGAGAGCTAGTGAGACCAAAAAATCCCTGCAGTTCTATTTGAAATTTATCACAAAAACGAAGCAGCACAAAACAACAATTCAGATGCAAAAATGAGCGAAATGATACCGACACCATTATCTAAGGCCTTGAAAAGAACATTAGATTATGAAGAGAGTAATTATCATTCT
This sequence comes from Corbicula japonica, assembly GCA_038501625.1. Lineage (NCBI taxonomy): Eukaryota > Metazoa > Mollusca > Bivalvia > Venerida > Cyrenidae > Corbicula > Corbicula japonica. The sequence continues at coordinate 69,398 of JAZAYU010001014.1, forward strand.
TATTTATTAGTCATCCATTTTCGCGACAAGGAAATTGAAGGTAAAACACACTTTTACACTTAATTCGCATTGTTAAGACCAAAAAAACCTTAGATATTGTTGTCAGTATCTCATTACTCATGAAGACATGTTGCTTCGTTCAAGATTGTGAAAAATTGCAAACAGAATGTAAGTGATGTTTGGGGTTTTTACTATATTTCTTTACTGTTCTAACTTTTCTATGTTTAAACTAAACATATACATATATGTATTATTTTTATTTATTGGTTTGTGCAAAGTTTTATTGAGCTGCATTCTGCCGTTTCTTTTTTGTCAAAGCAACTACGAACGGAGCAACGCATTAGTTATGTTCTTTTTTCTATTAATCAAGAACTACATAATATTAATAGAATTATTCCTATTGAACTGCGCTTTTAAACATTTATGTTAATCTAAAGAGAGTCTTTTTAATAGCGGAAAGCACAGGAACAAGTGAACTGTCAAAAGCAACGACCCCAACCCCAGTTTTTTCGTCGTATCAACCACAGTCAACTGAACCATCCTGGAATGTTACAGCACCATTTATCGAAGCGGTTTCTACTACAAATTTATTGCCCACGGTTTCCTTAAATATATCTACGGTAGACTACGTTTACCCAGAAAGCTATCCAACGAAGATATCTAAAACCTCTACGAAAACAACTCAAAACATTTCAGACACACATGTGGTTATCAACGATACGATTGAACATGCTAGAGAATCTTTACATAAACAAGAGGAAACAAACACAGGTATCTAACTTTATGTTACTCATCAGTTACGTCCTTTGAAGGTCGTTGAGCACGATACTAATGTACTAGTAGGTTTATAGTACTTCTAAAATTACTTTTGTTTTTATATTTCGGCCAGTTTATAGATAGGTGGTTTTAATATCCCAGCCAATATAAATTCGGATATTGTCCAATCACCCCCAAGCATATTCTTCCTGCTTTTAATATTTTGCCTTTGGCGTCGTCTGTGATATGCAGGATTTATATTCTAAGATCCCCTGTCAAAATTCTATTCTGTTTAGTTCCGCCAACTGTTCTTTCGTTAAGGGCAAACCCATTTTTTATCTGGGGACCATACGTCGCTGAACATGGAATGGTATTAATCTGAAAATACCTCATTGAAGGTTACATGTTCACCGCCATATGCATACTATCGTTTGGGATGGATCGAAATTGTACTATTGATCGGTGTAATTACTGAGTTGCGCTCAACCCGGGGCCAGGCGGCGTGGGCAGTAATATGCATTCCCATTACTGCCCATGAACAGGCTCTATCAAACCGAGCCTGCAGTATTTTCATATTTGTCGTGTTCGGTGGCTTTCAAAGTTCCCCTTTCATCTATTTATATATAACGATTGTAAATGAATAAAACGTTATGACATGAATGCGATCTATTAAATTAAATGTTCAAATTTTATTTGGGAGATTTGCGAAACGAGGGGATCTTTTTATTTTAAAAATGTACCAACTTTATACTTGCAGTTTTCGAACATTCTTAATCTAGGCAGTTTGTATGCGCTTCTTGTGATCATTTTTTCCTTTCTTCTTTAAGCTAAGGCGATTCTTATATTTTCTGGATGTGGCTATTCCCGATGCGTTATCACTTTTTAAAATAAAATTCCATTTCTTTAACTCTATTCAATTTAACCGAAGCTTCAATGATTTCATATTGTCGTGTTCGGTGGATTTTAAAGTTCTATTTATTTTCACCTTCTAAAACTCACACAATAAAACATAGGATATAGTGGGAGGCGTTTTAATTCAAAATCTGCAAAATACTAAAGAAACAAATGCTTAAGTGGTATTTGTACTCAATATTTTTTAAACTAATAAGAGCAGGTAAATTATTCGAAAGCAGATATGAGGGTAATAAGCCATAAGAAGCATATGTTCTATTTTTCAATTCTGGTGCTGGAAGAAAAATTATGAAATGTTATGTAAAATCTAGTGGACGGGTATTAAAAATAGTTCTTCAGTCAAAAATGCGGCACTTACTTATCTACAGATTTCGATTTGCTTACCTTTTGGTTTTCCGATTGTGTCAGGACTTTAAAATGTTAAAAAGAGTTTTTTATGGGAACTGAAACAAAATCTCAATTAGTTTCTTTTATTTCTGCCAACATATTCTTGCTGACCAAACATTGGTTTCAGTGAGATCATCTATTACCTCTAAACTTTATCAATCTTAACACAGTAATACATACACAACAAATAAACAGCTATCTGATTGTGATTCAAATTGCATTTTAACTCACGAATTCTTCTAATAATGTGTGTATTAATAAGAGTATTTTTGTGTGTTACTAAGGGATGAATCGATATTTGACAATTTTTCATTTGGGTATGAAAAAACAGTTGGGTATTTAACGAGAAAAGACCTCCAGGCTTCACACACTTTAAACAACCCAACTGTTTTGCATACCCAAATGAAAATTATCAATCATCGATTCAATCCTTAAATTAACTCAAGTACCCAAATACTTAGTTTCGCGGAGCGTTTCGATATTTATGGTTTATGACTGTTTGTGCTTTTGCATGTAACTTTGTTAAAACAATGCATGGGTTGCAGCTAATTTACCCAGCTACCTTGTACAAAGTGTTGTTTATATTAAATGGGACAACTGTTATTATACAAAGAGAGGAAAATTGGTTGGTGTATTTCTAGAACCTGTTTAAATTTCAAGTGGGAAAATGCTTTCTCACTCATAATTCCAATAACATTCACATTGTTAATTCTTTTTAGAGCATTTTATAGAATTGTTGCTCTTTTTTTTCTGTCTAATTTTTGTTCTCTGTTGGGAGGCTGTGTTCTATTACTGTAACAGTTGTTATTCTTAATGCATATTTTGCTTAAACATTTAAAAGCACAGTTGTACAAAATGATGAAAAACAAAAAGAAACGAATACGTTGTGCCTTTTTTAATTTTAACCAAGGTTTAAAACTTTACACGTAACTCGAAATGTTTAAAATTTGTCTGTAAAACTGTGTAATCGTTATTTAATTTGCTTTTATTTAGATGCAGGAACAATAGCTGGCATCATCGTAGGCGTTTGTCTGGCGTTGGTTGGGGTTGCTGTTTTGTTTATTTTCTTCCGCAAAAGGTATTGAATTTTAAGTTTATTTTATCCTAGATTAAAACAATGGATATAAGAACGGTCAATTTCAATAAAGTCGCACTAAGTTATTAATTTTTAATTCTGTTTAGGCCATAAGAGTAATACGCCGGTCATTTATCACTTGTAATGCAACTTTCGCCGACAAGTAATTTCAACAGCTTGTTTACCCCTGTCAGTAGTCAAATGGGTTGAAATTACATCACAGATGTAAACACCACTTTATGTGATAAATGAAATAACGATTGTTGTTTTTATGGGTTTGTGTAAATTTTATAAATCCGACTAAACAGAACAAACTAAACAAAACATTTCGTTTATTACATGTGCAAAACAGGATTAAAACAATAACCAACTGAAAAAGAAAACCGGGATAACGCCTACATGTTTCGGGTATAATACTTCTGTTAAGTTAACGTGACCAGCTTTAGCTTTGACAACCGAATTATACTAATACCAGGACGTCCTTAAAAGAAGACAAAGGATTAAATCAAGATGGTCGAACTTGAGCAATAAATAAAATATAACAATAAGTCCATACACATTTCAGTCGTAGTTTGATGCCGTCATCATTTTTTATTCATTTAACACTTACTACAAATTTCGATTTCAGCTAGATTTGGTTTGCAACTAAAACATCAAACGCGCGGCGCGGGGTTAAATATTTTCTTTGAGAAGCAGCGGGAAAGTTTAATTGACAGAACGCTGTTCTCAGTTTATCACGCCTTCAGGTTGCTTTGCTTTAAGCCACACATTTTTATGGCTTCACTTCTATATGCACTATTCAAATCTTTAGAAAACGAAATTTTCAATTCAAGAAGAATCAATCCATATCGAAAAATATTGATTGACAGTAAAACCTAACTCGGAAGTTTAACGCAGCGTCTTGCAGCTGTTTGGAGCGGTAGTTCTTACAGAAGTCGCTTAAAGTAAAACGTGATCGCCGTCTTTTGAAGTGTTGAAGTAATGTTTTAGGAGATCGCTCGCTGGTTCAAATTCCAGTTGAAATCGAAATTTGTAGTATCGTTCAACCCGATTTTCTATCTGACATTTTCTGCTTGTATATAGCATCTTACTTGTACTGTCAAAAGGTAATACATGTACTATTAATGAATCGTTATTCATTGTCTCATTTGTTGTTGATCATTACTTAATGTTTTGTTAGTTAAATAGTTCTTTTTAAAGTTTTCTTTTTTTTAAGATTACTGCTGTTATATATTCTCTTTATTCACAGCGTGTCTTGTGTTTTGTGAATGTTGACTTTTTCTATTCGTATATTGATGAGTTAAACATTTGCTGTAATTACTCTGTTCATGGGTAAACCTTTTAATTAATTAAATAAAATGTTTTGTTTATTAACTCGCAACAGTTTTTACTGAATACAATTTATTTCAATTACATTTGCGTTCTTATTGTAGATACAGACGCCTTTTTGATACAAGGGCAACGGATTCTAAGCTGAAAACAAACAGCCGAACCAGCAATCTATCAAAAACACCTAAATCTCGAACATTATTTAACAATCTAGCTTACGACTCTTGGGAAGAAAACCACAAAGAAAAACGGGGAAAAACATTGAAACAAAGTCATACAGAAATACCCAGCATGAAGCAGTTTCGTAGCGAAAGCGAAAGAGAGCATGATAACTGTTCAAGCTCGGAAAATGTAAATGATATAATTCAGCCACAGACGACTGAAACATCAGCAGATAACTTTTCAAAAGAAACAGCAGGTGATTCTAGTGAGGACGATATGCAGACGCCGGAGACGTCACAAAATGAGTACGACACTACCAGACCATCCCGAAAAGGAGTTTACGAGACAGAGAACTTGTATAACACAACTGATGCTCTAAACAAAAGTTACTGTTTATATGACACCTCACTTCGTCAAGGACAGTCGTTTGAATCAGATGGCGTTTACAACAAACTAGAAACCGATAACTTATATGGGAAATTCGGAACAACATTATCCAACAAAGAAGACTATGATTCTGTTACTTTTTCCTCTAATCAGCAAACTACCTAACGCTGTATTGACAATGTTTACAACTAATTTCTAATTTCAATTTTTCTATTAAAACAGATATGTGGCATTTTAATGATATAATTTTGCAGCAATACATGCACCAGCATTAAATCATGTCAGCAATGTACCAATGCTTAGACATAGCAATTCCTCTGCAAAGTTTACAAATTGTCCTGTTCTTATAATAAAAGTAATGGGGCCGTCACACTAGGAAGTTCTGGCCAGCGTTCTTTGACGTTTGAGGAAACGTTTGTTGCAGTCCATTGTTGCTGGGATAACACCAGAATTGCGTTGTGTGACGGTAGTGAACGTCGGTGATCACCGTTCTCGGCGGAAACTGTCGGAGAACGCTGTCCCGAAAAAAGTTTAGACATTTAAAATCATTATGTAAGCTATTTACGTATCGATTATACTCATAAATAATCACTTCTCGTGCTTATTCAATACATGGTATTTTAATTTAATCAGTAATTATCAGTTAAAAAGGCCGATTTTTTTTTATTTCATGAAATAAATCCCTCGTACATGCACTTAGAGTTTAAGGGATTGCCACACTCCTCCCAATTCTATTCATCAATAAAAAGAAAATTATCAAAATCTCAATAACGGCAAAATGCCATTCAATGAAACTTTGCACAAATGAATGTTACAAATGTATCTTTATTTTGCATATGGTAAGACACGTTAGAACAGTAAAGAAAAATAGGGAGATCTTAAAATTCCCTCAACTTCTATTTACATAAATTCACAAACACTAAAGAACACAAAACATCATTTTATATGCTCACATAAGTAATATGATACTAGCAACAATTAATTATGTCCTCGTGACTTACATAAGTAAGCTTTACGAGATATTAGTAAAAGTGTGTTTGACCTTCAATTTCCTGGTCGCGTAAACGGATGACAATCACTGATTTCTCTTTTAGTGGTTGAAAGTTTTTTTTACAGAGTACACAACATTTTCTTGTCAGTATAATTGCGCTCACATGTGAATGTAAAATTATATTTTGTATCGCTTAGTTTTTATGAATTTATGTAAATAGAATTTCAAGGAATGTATAGGTCTAGCTTTATTTGTTTACTTTTCTAACACGTCTTACTGTATGCAAAATAAAGATACATTTGTAACATTAATTTGTGCAAAGTTTCATTGAATGGCTTTTTTCCGTTATTGAGATTTTGATAATTTTCTTTTTACTGATGAATAGAATTGGTAGGAGTGTGGCAATCCCTTAAGATTATATGTAAATCCATCGCACTGCACATAGACCATAATCTAAAAGATAGAAAGACCGGTTTTCGTATTTCAAAAACCAATATCGTGCATCGCCTATCGTACAGTGTCTATCAATCGTCTATCGTCTCTCGTGCGTCAGTCTATCGTACAGGTTTTGCTCGTCTATCGTCTATCTTGCGTATCGCATGTAATCACATACGTTAACAGTACTTAATGTCATTTTAAGGTTTTAACGTAATTGTGGTCTGGTAACTTGCTATTCGGGCTAGTATGTTTATCTAATTATGGCGAAAATGATACTGCCCCAATACTTCAAATCGAAAAACGAGTGACCTTGTTTTCAAAAGTATTCGTTACTCTTGCACGCGCACAATTCTGTTCGCCATCACTTCTTCATATACATCGTAATGTGTGTACTAACTAAAATGAAAACTAGACACCATAACATCGGAAAGTCCTTTTACATTAATGATGCCAGTGAATGCAAATATAAATACCGGGCGGAATTTGATAACCAATATGTTTATTTTGGAATTTGTATAATCTTACCCTAGCCTCATCCACCGTAATCTATTTTACCCTACTATCATACCCTAGCCTTCCATACGACTCTACCCTAACCTATCCTAATTCGAGTACGGCGATTCATGTATGAAAGCGTTAAATGATTTTGAATACAATTTACATTATTTCGACTGACGGGGACACTCCAATAAATCTCTATTGACTTATTCTAAATTGCATTCATGAAAAGTCTCAATATTTGTTGAGGTCGGTGGCTTTCAACGTTTTTTGTTCATCTATTGTTTTTGAAAGATATTTGTGGGGTTTTATTTGCTAGCATAAACTTTTAGTTATAGTTTGAGTCTATGGAAATGAGTGAAATGAGGCTTTGATCGTAGGATTTTTAACCTTATGTAATTAAAAAAAAATACTGTTGGCAATAATACCAACAGGAAACTCGTTTCACAATTCTGCTCCCCATCACTTCTTTTATCCCTGTTATCGTGTTCTCGCTGTTTGACTCCAGGGTCTCTGGTCTCAATAAGATCATTAAGTTATCGCCCCTTTGGCTATGCAATGCTATAAGCTACTTATGTTTTATATGTTTGTATACTTTTGCAGGCAACATTGTTAAGCTGATGGGCGAGTTGGAGTTATTTCACCAACTTGTACTTGTTTGTTGATATGAGAACCTGTTGGAGAAAGTGTGAGGTTGGTGCACCCTACACTTTAGTTTAAATCCCAGTGGCAATTTGTTTTGCCACTGCCAGTTCCAAAAAAAGCAATATATGCATATCAGGAATCGCCACACTAAAAAAACACAGCCTCCCCACGCAGCGGAAGAAGTAGGGTAAATAGGCGGTAACCTCAAGGGTTCTATTTTTCGTTAATTGTTTGTGGCGTCAGAACCTGTTACGGCAAGTGTGAGGTTGGTGCAATCTAGAACCTGGTTTAAACCCCCAGTGACAATTTGATTTCCCACTGACCGTTCCAAGGCGGTAACCACTCGGGTTCTCATTTTTGTTAATTGTTAGTGGTGTCTCTTTTGAAACTGATCATTTTATTAACCATGCTTTCTCTTCTTCTTGACTGTGCTGTTTTTTTCTGAATGTGCCATATTTCACCTTTTTATTTGAATTGACATAATTATAACAAACATGCTTTCTTTTCCACTCTTCTTTTTCGCTGCGCTGTGACGGAAATGCTTCTGAAACATTGTATTCCATCTGCGGACACAACAGACTATATATCTGTAAAACAGAAGACCTGCGACATATAATTCATTCAATAAAGGTAGCTTTTTAAATCAGGGAAATACGTTTACACTTCTTTTATTTCCCTTACTTTTCGTTAAGTGTTTTTAATTATATAAAAAAGTGAAATATGCATACCAGGTACATGTTCAAAGCCTCATGCAGAAATTACAACCTCCCTACAGAATATACGATTTTGAAATATATAATTTCAAAATGCACAACGAAATATTAAGTATTAAAAGAGAACTAGCAATGGTCACAAGAGGTTTGAACTGTTATTTTTTTAAACGTATATGAAAGTAGTAAACAAATATATTACTTATGAAGAACATTGTCTGTAGAATCTGTTTCACTAACAACAAGTCAAGATATGTCATAATGCTATACATATTTTTAACTGACATATCTCTACGGATAAATAATTTGTAGATTTGCAAATATTCAACGGAACATGGGACGATTGTTAAGATTGTGAAAGCGTTTCTTTAAGCCAACTTCATCATTTCCCTTGCCCAGCATATTATTGGAAAAAAGAAAAATGGCCTGGATATATATTTGAATTTCGAGGTAAGATAGAGAAATAAATATCTCCATTTTAACGGGTATTCACAAGTTTATGTTCAGCATTTAACAATATTAGCCAGAATTTGAAAAGATGGTATTTAATATCAAAACAAAACCACTAAGTTATACTATGATTGTTTTGCAACGTAAGATGTATCAGGTGTTGTGGGACATTGACGAGGAAATAGTGTTTCTACAGTTACTTTTTAACGTGACAATTTATTTTATATAGATATACTTCATTGAGTTAGTAGTCTGCAATGATTTGCTTGAAAAAAAGGACGGATAAGTCACATTCAATTCTAACAACCAATCTACCTTTCATTCTATTGAAATTTATTCGTTTGGGCTTGTTCGATGAATCAGTAAATTAAATATAGAAAAATACCATTGGCCAACATTTTACAATTGAAGATACAAACTAAAGAATCGTTTAGCTAATCTTTTTCAAAACAATTAGATCTGTTCCTGGGTCTACCGGGATAATTTGGCGACTTGTTGTCTATAGATAGATCTTTAGCCCAGGTACAGTTAAATTTAAAAATTATAACGATTATTTACGCAAATTGAAAGTATCATCGACCAGTTAGCTCGGTTGTCCAAACAGCAACGCTGTCATGTACGCCCTGTTTTGGCCACGGATTCGAGACCCATGCACTAGTACATTTTGTTGTAAAATTATTGACGAAAACGTTCGAGAAATTTAACAAATTAGCACTGTTACAACAAACTTTTAAACGCATGAAGTACGACTTTTAAATCTAACCTACTTTTATTACATTTTGTATTAAAAACCAATTTCTGGATTTTGTTGTATTAGGTACTGAAAGATTATGGTGCCAAGCAAAAATCATGAACATGGTTAACCTTTATTAATAGACACATTGACACTATGTGAACTTTAATAAAAATTTTCGACAATTGCTTTATTTCTAGCTTCAACGTTGTTTGTTTCATTAAAGATTGCCATTTAACGAATGTTATGTGTAGCCACAAAGATTAACAATGTTATTGTTATGCCCCAACAAAGTGGGAGGCATGTTAAGTTGCACTCGTCTGTCCATATGTTCGTCCCCCAAATCTTGTGACATCAACTCATCTTAAACTATGAGGATGTGAAGATGATCATAAAGAAAATATTTTTGTGGCCATTTTAAAGTTAAAGCCCTTCGTTATTACAAATGTTGAAGAAGTGGGGTCATCAATCAGTAAACAAATGTGTTTGTTTTTTTTTGTTCGTCTAGCAGTTTTCAGTAAACTTCGACCTCTTAATTTAGTTAATATGTTCTTATTGTTACATAAATGAACATTATACGATTAATTATGTAATTTATTTTAATGTATTATTTTTATCATATTAATTCCACGATTTAACAATAAGATGTGTTTTTAGATGAAGGCAACAGCAACATTGGTAGATCCTGTTTTAATGGTAAGTGCATTTAATAGAGTACAAAAAGACAAAGAACCATAATTACAGCTTAACTCATTTGTAGATGTAGATTATTTCAAAAACACGTTTGCTTTTATTACATGGCATAGTAACAAAATGTGCATTCATACTGTTAACATCTGCTGACGTATTTTTATGTGTTAATAGAATATTCGCTTAAAGAATTTTTTAAAGTTTTTATATTGAAATAAATTGAACCATTTATACTTAGTTTCAATGAACTTTAACCTTTTGGACCCTTTTCAATATATTTTATGTCATGAATGATTTAAGAAAAGTGGATAGTTTATTTGTCTTTATATGTTATGCATTGTTCTCGTACATCTTTAGATACGGAAACATTATCAAAGCCTCCAACAAACAACCTAACGCAAATACATCAACTTATCAAACCAAAGCTCAGCCTCAACGTCCGCGAAGTTTAGACGGACATTTCAATGCAGCCTATGAACTAACTTCAGATCAATTAAATATTAATGTCAAAGAAAAATCAGCTGTCTACAGCAAAGTTAAAAAAAGAGGAACGGATACAACTTACGTTAACAGCCAACAATGACACGATATCATCAAATTACGAGTTTTCAAAGGCTACCAACGATGATATTCAAAGCTCTACATCGATCTTGGAATCGGACAACACCTACACGAAAACACAGATTCCAATATGCTCGCATGACGACTACAATACGACACTTCTAGTAAGAAACGTCAATGAACATACGGACAGTCCATACGATATATTGTCCTGCGGAGACCATCGAGACAACAATGAATACAACACGACTTTCAAGACGAACACATTGCTGTTTGAAAATGACCTTTACAATAAACTGTAGGGTACACCGGCGTCTTTTACAAAACCAAACACAGAAGAGTTGACACAAGAGGACTTGGATGAAAATTATGACTCCGTTTCCCGGTCAACTGGCCAAAAAGGCACAACTGATAACATTTATAACACATTACAATAAAAGATGGTTAAAATGGTAAACGGTAAATATATGTTAATAAATTATTTAAGAAAAAACAGCTTTTTTGCACATAACAAGAGGTGGTCAGGAGGTGTAGTTTGCATAGTTTTAGATTTATTGAAACAAATAAATCTTTTGAACGGATAACATTCATCGGTCAAAGGGACAACCAAATCAGAAAAAGACCAGTTATTAGGCACCAACCTGAAAGGCGACTAAAAACAAGCACTCTTAATCATACACAAAAATAGTTCGTAGATTTCTTTAAGCCTGACACAATTCTGATAAGTTGATTTATTGCTCAACACAAGTGAGTAAAACTTGCAAATTCGTTTTAGTGAATTGGATATTTTTTAAAAGCCACACCTTTTAAAAACAACCTCATAGCCAGTGATAGACGGACGCACTATACACGATAGACGCACTATACAAGATACTGCCTAATTATATTATTTGTGTACGAAATTTCAAAAAAATTGAAAATTCTATCAAAATATCAATTGAATGGCTGCAATAAATCATAAAAATTTGAATATGCGAGAAACTAATTCACGTTGCACTGTAAAATTAAAAGACGCATGATCCACGGTACACGTTATACGGACTTACGATACACGTTAGACGGACGCATGATACACGTTAGACAGACGCACGATACACGATAGACGGACGCACGATAGACGCAAATTTTGTAACATTAAACGTTCACATTACTTCAGCCACAACTAGGAAACACAAACTCTCCACACAGCAAAAAAGGACGAAAAAAAACGTATCGATTCAGATACGGAAAATATTGCGTAATACACATAAAATAAATGGTTTTATCTCACAGTTAACTATTGTAAACAAACATATTGTCCAGGCGTGATAAGTCGGCGCGCCAGAGGCGCGATTGCAACATTTGACTTCCCTTAGGAAATGAAACAAGTGATGGATAAGGTTATGAGTTGCATAATATAAGTTGATATTTTCCACGATACAGTACAAAATATGATTGTATGTGTTTCGAAAAAAAGTACAATCATATTAACAAATGCAGTCTAAAATTAAAACTGCCGTACTTTGTTTTCTGAAAATACTGATTTAAGATATTATCTTAACCATGAATACCAATTATTTCTGCTGCTGATTGGTAAGGCGATGAAGACTTTCATGTGATGATGATAAATATTGTGTGATATTCATGTAACATTCACAGTGAAGTTTCTGTTATATTATTATGCAAGTCATTAAGCACATAAGAAAATTAAGCTGGGTATTTAACGGAAACTGCTGGTTTCATGAATTTTAAGTCCTTATTTATTTATTGAATCTTAATGACAAATTGTGAAACTTAAATTTTCTCCTAAGTTTTGTCTAGCGGTTTCCTCCATTATCAATTTCATACTTTTCCTCACTACATTTAGGCTGTGTGGGGAGGCTGTGTATGCTGGATGTGGCCATTCCTGATATGCATATTTCATTTTTTTTTCATAATGGCCATTATCAATTCAGATTGAATGAAATGACAAAAATATATAACATTTAATTAACACGTAATTATTTGACTGGAATATGCGTTAATGAGAAGTGAAGCTTTTTTTGTTTTATTCTGTATTAGGAACAACAGATCATAAGCAACGTTTGAAAATTTTGAGTTTATTTTCGCATGAGTCATAATTTAGCATTTGAATGGCTTTGTGAATATCTGAACATACTATGTATCACTACCGAATGTGTTAAGTGCTCTGTGGCGGCTGTGGAAAGTCTCCTTGCATTTCACTGTAGTGTATTTGTAAGTTTCAATAACATCCTATGGTTGTATGCTAATTTCAAACCATGTACAATTCCAATCATGATTGACATTCTGCATCGTTTGAAACAAACTCTGTTTACTTGTGTAAATATAGAGTTGCGCAAACCAAGGGTCAATGCGGCGCAGGTAGTGATACGCATTTCTACGAATGACAATAAACATGCGGCGTTTTGTGAACACGAAAATTGCATCCTTGTTTTACACCAAAATTACACAAATATACAAACAGAGGTTCTGCCATCCTATGATATGACATAATGTTCAAAATCTAACGTGAGGGGAACTTATGCCTTGAAATTGAAACCTTAAGTTAGGTTGTTGTTTTATTTATTAATAAATTTTATTTAAGATTACAACATTATACAATTATTTACTTATAAGCTGGGAAATATGCTGTGATATTGACCTAAAAAATCGTTATTGACCGAGGCGATAGCCGAGGTCAATAACGATTTTTGCGGCCAATATCAACAGCATATTTCCCAGCTAATAAGTAAATAACTGTTTAATTACATGAACTATAAATAATATAAAAGATGGAAACTTTCGCATTCTATTTATAGACAGGTGAATATCAGCGAAAGCGGGTCAATATCTAGATTTATTGACTCGGTTATTTTGGGGGTGTGACCAATCGCGTTGCGTCTATTTATAGGTCATGTAATAATTCGTAAAAACTCAAAATTATTTATTGTAATAGTTCTTCCGCTTTACACTTTCAATCAACATAACGAATAAACAATTACAAAACATGTCGCATTTAGCCAGGCCGAGTCGAAAAGGCAAGTTATCACATCGCCAAATAATAGGCACCAGCAGCTGTTATGATTGTTTAAAATTTACCAGAAACGATTTATCATTCAAAAACTAAGTCTAAATGATTTTACATATTTCCGATTATTTTGTGTGAGACAAGAATTGTTCTCAATGTCCTAGTCATTGAATTTGTCCTTGCATAATTTTGTTTGATGTTTATAAATTGCAATAATTTGATAAAATTGGTTTCCATTTCTAATGGTAATTGTCACAATCTAATCATTAATAGCAAATGTCAACTACTAGTAGATTAAAAACGTATTTATCACGAATATATCCAGGAGGCGTTAAGCGCTGCGACAGATGTAGAAAATAAATATCAAAGATATTAGTATTCATATAGGCTGAGTGCTGCTGTATTAAAAAGTTACATTGTAAATATAACACTTATTAAAAGACAAACTATAATCTTCACAACACGTTTTGAGTTTATTTGTCTCATCTTTAGGTGGTTGATATTACATAATATGAATATTATTAATATCAATATTTGACAATTTTGGCGTAAAAATGATGTAATTTTTGAAAATGTAAAAAAAAAACACGTCAACATGGCGTAATACAACGTACATATCAATAGAATCAACGTCGACTTATATTTTGCAAAAAATACCACATGTTTATCATAAATTAAAGAGACATGAATACAAAATCTTAGGAATATTTTTTGCAGATAATATTAATATGCTGATAACATTTAGAAATTATACATAATTTGTAAAAAAGTACGAGATCATAAAGATAAAATAGTCCCTGGCGGAAAAATACAAAAAAAAAGTTTACAAATAACGGAAATAGTTAAGGCATTACGTTGTTCCCTACGGACAAACTTCATTTTTTCTAGCCCTTTACCGCGATGCACGATGGCACGATGGTGAAATCACCATGATACAATGGCACGATGATTAAACGCGAAGGCAAGACGGTGAAACCACAATGACAGAAGGCATATGGTACGGTGGTGAAAACGCGGTTTCATCATCGTACAATGTACCACCGCTACCGCCACGCTAATAAAACAACGATTGTTCGAAGGCAACATGGTGAAACCACGATGGTGCGATAATGAAACCGCGATGTTATATTGCGTTTTCATCACCATACCACCGTTTTTCACCATCGTGCCATCGTGATTTCACCATCGTGCCTTCGCGTTATCATCGTGTCATCGCCCCATCGTACCATCAGCCATCGTCGTAAGGCGACAGATTTTTTTCCATACACACAGTGAAGAATGAATCAAAAAGGTTTTCCATGTACACATAACTATGAAAGACAGTAGTGCAAACGATGAACTTTTATATTTAGCAATTTAATGAGGGGTGTAAGGTTGGTGCACTTTTGAACCTGGTTAATGCCCAAGATTGGCAATTGGTTTTGCCACTGACCGTTTCAATGCAGTAACCCTTCTGGTTGCCATTTTTGTTAATTGTTTATTATGTCTGTTTTGAGGCTGATCATTTTATTAATCGTACTCTCTATTTCTCTTCTTCTTGGCTGTGTGAGGTTGTGTCTTCTGAATATGGCTATATCCGATGTGCATTTTTCCCTTTGTTATGATTTTTTTTTTCATGGTTTTGTAAATACATTTTAATTGTATTTATCTTTTAACTGTTTTCTTTATTTTTAAATACGGTTGCATTATCAAAAACTTTTAAAAACACTATCGCAAGTGCATCCTTCTGTAAAACCTACGTTTAACGTCCACGAAGTCGAGGCAGCCAATCAAACGCAGCCAAAGAATTAACATCACATCATTCAAACTCGTTGCAGAAGCTGCCTTCTACAGCAAAGTTAACAACTGTCAAATTTTCGGTGGTGTTATTTTATAACATTATTGATCCATGTACAACTAACCTGAATAAAGTAATAATAAACATAAGTGTGTTTATATATGTTTTCGATGAGTGTTCAGATATTGCACACAGCTATAATTTATTAATTGAAAGTTTTCTTTCTGATATATCTGATATAGAAATCAACGCTGCTATTTAGAATAAATATATTTGATAACTATTGCATTTTGTCGGTTCATATTGCGTAAAGGCCATAAATGTCGAACCACTTGCTTGTATCACGTATCATCGCATATCCAGGCGCCACACTATAGTCGAATCTGATAATGGTAAGTGTTATGCGTTGAGTGTTCCTCAGTTAGCTTAATTTATTAAGAACGAAACAGTTTGCATTGAAAACTAGCCGCGTTTCTATTTTACATGTGTCCGAAGTCAATGTCACATCGTGCTATGTATATTATACATGTTTTCATGTTATTATTGGACAAAGGTAATTTGCCAATGTTTACATTGGCGTGTTTACATTGGCATGTAAAAAATGAAACTATTGACCGGTCAACAGTTTTCAAACATGGACTTTTTAGATTTTCAGAAAAACAGTAAAAACTACCAAATTACATTTTAATAAGGTTATCAGGTAATAATATGAATTGAAACCGTGTCGAAAAAGAAGTTGTGATCATGACAGCCGAACGCGTTGACCACTGTGCTATCGAGGCGATGTGTTATAAAAAGGCAAAATAGTACTTTTAAAGCGTATTTTTGCATTAGCCCGTGGTAACATTCTATTTTTAATTGTAAACATCGCCAATTTTGCTTGGTCAACCTTTAAGTTTCACGTTTTTTCCCACATTTTACATTTTGTTATAATATGTTTACTTCACATGACTGTGATTTGTTTTGTTTTCCGTCTTTTCATGGAACCAGACCAAGTCATGGTCAAATGGAAATATGATTAAATACAGCTTATCTATTTACACCATAATTATCATTGTTTGGGCAAAAAAATCTTTTTACTTATTATGTTGTAAAAACACAAGACATCAGTTTATAAGTCACATATCTCATAGTCGTTGGGAAATAAATTATTTCTTTGGTCGTGCATATAGACTCTATGGTACTGTGTAGGACAGCACGACGAGTATGCATTTTTGAGCACGCTATTGGAAAAGGAGTCTTCGGAGATATTTTTTGACATGTAAGTTGTTACAGATAATTGGAAAGAACTCAAAATTTTCTCATTATAAAAAGTGATTTAATAACATGTTTTGATAAAAAAGTGTTACGACTACCAACTTTATGAAGTCATTTTAAAAACTGACGATAACTTTCCGGTAACATGTGTTTTTTAAGAAATATTGACCTTGACCTTTATCCTAAAGGTCCCAAATACAATCCTTATTTAGATCTTCCTGCAGGCTTGCTGTATCCAAAGTTTCAGCAAGAAATATTAACCAGAAGTTACTTTATAGATCGAAAACTGTTATATTTTTACGTGACCTTGAACTTTACCCGACTGGCCGCAAATGCAAATAACGTACTTTTCTAATATTGTAAAGTTCAAAGAGGGTGTTCAAAAATTAGAAAATATGCCCCGTTACCCCGTTAAAGGTTCTATAATTTAAAAGAAATCGATTTTTAGGTAGATCCATATGAAGTTGTCTGGCATGTAAAACATAAAAATAATCCATTTTGTCTACACAAATAAATATGATTACGGGTATGACCATCGCATTACTTTTTTAACACCACTCGTTCAGCAAAGGTTCACTCATATGTGTACATGTTTAAAGCTTTGAACAAAATGATGAGCGAACATATTAATTACAACATATTTTATTAAAAGTGATATTTTGACATGTTATGTGTAGGCAACACAATTCTAACATAAATGATAAAAAATTCCTTTATTCAAGCTATTGTGAATGGTATTGCAATGAAATCTGCATGGCAAATTCTTAATTAAAATATCGATATAAACATGTTTGCAGGCTTAACAGAGATGGCTCCCAAAAAGCATAGTAGCAATATATCAGATTGGCAATCGTCATGTTCTAGCAACTGTTATGTGTTTTTAAAACAAAACGATTAATCTTTCAAAAAAAGTAAATAGTCTAATTTTTTCTGATGTTTTCAATTATTGTATATGTGACACAATTCGTCACCTTAGTGCAATAAGGGTAAACGTACCATTGAAATATGAAGGAGATATACGGTTATTGCATTAAAGAGACGAATTGTGCACAAGGTCGTGTTTACTGAAATTGTTCAAAACATTTCATTTTGATATTCAAAACTATGCCACAATTTGTTGTAAGTGATTTTAATCCCATGGGAAAAAGTCGTACACTAGTAATGATAAATGTCAACTAGATTCAATACGGATTTATAATTATTGTGATAAATGTCAATTAGACGTAATTTTCAGGCCAATATCCAGTAGGCGATTGCCATGCGATAGACGTTAAGGATAAATGTCACAAATATGACTGTGCATACAGGCAGTTATGAAACATGCTGCTGATTAAATGATATAATCTGGGCCGCGCCACGGGAAAAGGTACCTTTTTAGTTGTTACTATGTTTAAAAAGAACTTGCAACAAACTATAAATTTCTCATAACTAACAAGTGATTTTCTTAAACATTTTGACAATAAAATGATAGTTTTAACGCGAAATGCATAATAAGAAATGTTGTCTATTCAACTTCATGACGTCATTGCAAGGATTGACGTCAACTGTCGTAAGCTACCTTTTCCCGTAGCGCGCACCATATTAAACAATTAACGAACACTTATTCAAAAAGTGTTTGTAAGAAACGAACCAATATGAAACAAACATGCATTCAATATCAAACATTTCAACAAGAATTATTATTATATTCTTATCTACACTTAAGGGCTTATCACATTCCTCCCAATCACGTTCATCGATAATAAGAATATTATCAAAATCTCAATTATGACAAAATGTCGTTCAATGAAACTTTGCACAAATGAATGTTACTAATTTATCTTTATTTTACATACAGTAAGACACGTTAGAAAAGTAAAAATTAAAGGTAGACCTAAACATTCCTTAAAATTTTATAAACATACATTCACAAAAACAAAGCGATACAAAACATAATTTAAAATTCCAACGTAAGTGCAAGTAAATGTTACTGACAAGGAATTTAATTTGTAAAAATCTTTCAAATACTAAAAGAGAATTCAGTGATTATCATCCGTTTCCGCGACCAGGAAGCGACCATAAAATTGAATGTCAAACACACCTTTACTAATATCTCGTAAAGTTTATGTAAGTGACGAGGACATAACAAATTGTGGTCAGTATCTCATTGCTCATGTGGACATTTAAAATGATGTATTTTATTGATTAGTTTTTTTGTGAATTTATGTAAACAGAAGTTTAGGGAATTTTTAGATCTCGCTATTTTTCTTTACTGTTCTAACGCATCTTACCATATGCAAAATAAACATAGATTAATAACGTACATTTGCGCAATGTTTTATTTAAAGGCATTTTGACGTTATTGAGAATTTTATAATTTTCTTTTTACAGATGAACGTGCTTCGAAGGAGTGTGGTAAGCCCTTAACATCTTAGCAAAACAAATTATATCATATAATGAAAACAACATGTTTGATATACGATGTCCACAATTTAAACAGCTTCTTCTTAAAAAAGTAGAATCATAAACGGCAGATAAAAACACTTCATTTCCAGTTAGATCTAAATCCAAAAATAAAAACAACAAAAAGCCATGACAATAAAATATGAATTGTTTTGTGATATTTCAGCAAACTTTTTAATCAGATGGAACATTATAATAAAGATGACTTTTCATTACAACTATCTGAACTGTAGAAAATTTGAAGTGTGCAAATTTGACTCTTTTAATAATCTGACGTTTCGGCCTTACGGCCTTTATCAAATTTTTAAAATACAGGAATATATATAATTTTATAAGCCGTTAGACCCAAACATCAGAATATTAAAAGAGTGGAGTTAATTTTAATTATACAAATATGGTTCGCAGATATATTTATATGCAAAACTATCTGACTCACCTTGATAATTGAGGCACGCCACGGAAAAAAGTACCTTCGGTCATGTTTGTGTAATTTTTGTTGTTACATGTACTATATTTAGAAAGAACTTTCAAATTTCTATTATTTTCTCATAACAAAACAGTGATTTTGTTACACATTTTGACAATAAAATGGTATTTTTACCGCGAATTGCATAATAATTAATGTCGTCTGCTCAACTCTAAGACGTCGTTTCAAGGATTGACGTCAACTGCCCGAAGGTACCTTTTCCCGTGGCGTGCCTCATATTTTCATGGAAATATGTAAATTAGTTGCGCAGATTAGAAAAAGATGAAATAAGCTCTAAACATGTGATATATAATTATACGAAATATACCACAAAAACGACATATAAAAAATATAAAGTTGTAGCATGTACACATACACAATATTAAACTAAAAATACATCACAATTGAAAATATGGGCTAAATACACGTATCAATGCGAGGAAAAATGGAAATCTCAAAGTAACCGAAGACGACAAAAATACATGTTTCGTTCTTTGCTTCGGTAAGCTCGTTTTATAACTGAACATTTCTTGAAAGGAAATTACACTTATGAAAACGTAATTTGTAATCCAATGACATGTAATTAGAAGCTGATCGGACCAATACATGCATATGAACATTGTTTAACACTACATTATAGTGCGCATATTATGATTATTGTTATTAATAAACAATATTATACATCAGCAGGGCATCTAAACTGTCTTTAGATATTTAATTCTGTCGTTATCTCTATAATACATTCTTATCATTGTTTGGATATTTTACTCCTGGTTGTCCCGGTGTCTGTTGTAGTTGACAGCCCAAATGATCGGTTTTTGAACAGGTCGAAAACCCTGCTATTGACAACAAAGGCAAACATAATGAACACACCCTGTGCTGCATTCAGAACTATGAACAAATAGGAAAGTACAGGGTGTTCTAGCCAGATGTTCAAAATTCCAAAAATCCAAGTCAAACCAGTCATAGTAGATAACTTGGTGAAAATGATAAGATCACTTCTTTCATTTTGGACACTCTTTTGTACAGAAGGTGATTTTCTAATCTTCACAATCACTAACGTAAACATGGTCAAATTAGAAACTACAACAAAAGCAACAGGAATGCAGAATGTGTAAATTACCATCTTCTGTGTAGAAATGTAACATACCGTTTTACCATAGCCAATGTTTCCTAATGTAGAATACGACACAGAGATATTAATAGACACAAAAATGGCCGCCATTATGGTAGTAATTATGTGATACAGAAAGATTCGCTTATTTCCGGAATGTTGCGACACGACTTGTGTGCGAGCGAATACTCTGAAAATATGAAACGTGCAAACATTCATCCAAAATAATGCAACTAACCAAAGAAAGTGGACAAAAAGGCCTACGATTGTACATCCTGTGGTCCCAACATCAAGACCACCAACACTTCCAACCAGAAACATAACCTGCGCAAACATCAAAGCGATCGATAAAGACATGGTGTTTTTGCCTGGTAAAGAACGTCTTAGAACGGGAAAAACACAGAATGTAAGAAAGGTAAGCAACAAACATAAGATGGAACATGAAGTGAAAACGATTGAGACAATGGTTTCTGCTGTCAATGAAGAGTCCAAATCATCTGTCAGAAGTTTAGAATAAAGGTCGGCACACATGGCAATGGTATTGTCATCAGAAAAGTAAAACTGATCACTTTCTAATCTTTTATCACCAATTTTTAGAAGTAGACCGTCATCCAGAACGTCCCATGGTATATCTTGTTTTGAGATATTTATATGTGGACACTGTTCAATTTTAATAACATCAATGTTAACTGTGTTCGGCCTACACATTCCACTTTCACCATCTTCTCTCACGTGGGGAAAAATAGTAAAATTGTGGTATTTTGACGGAAGAGAAATGCTTATCATATATTCTAATGGTACCCGTTGTTCGTACCCATAAGGACCTTTATAAAATTCTTGTGAGTTTAATATAGACGAAATAATATCGTATATAAACGATTCGTTATCATCTCTTAAGAGTACTCGAAAAGAAATTGACGCGCTTTCATTAAATAAACTGGTATTAACTGTTAATGGTGTCCTTTGTAAAGAATGCATATTCTTTATAACTGAATATGGACTGTGAGGATCCTTTACATACATTTCAACCAGCGCATCAAAATATCTCAGCTTTGAATGTTTAATACTAATCTGGTCTATAAATGAATGATGCGCGTCTGTTTGATACACCAGTTGTAATTTGCACAAGTTGCTGCTGATGGCGGTAATGTTAGCTCTTATTTGCTGGATAACTTCATCAGCAATGTTGTACGCATCTTCTAAGCCGAGTTCTTGATTTGGTATAAGACGCAAATAGGAAGTGTATGTGATGCCAGAAAGTTGTTCAAACACATCAACGCATCGTCCTTGGTGCAAAACTGTTATTTCTGAACAGAATAGATCTTTGCAGGACTCCTGTAACAGAAGATAAAAAGGTGAAATATGCATATCAGGAATCTCCACATTCAGAAAAACAGCCTCCCCACACACACAGTCAAGAAGAAGAGAAAGGGAGGGAGTATGGTTAATAAAATGATCAGTTTAAAAAAGACACCACTAACAATGAAGTTCACGTGTAACAGTAGGTGTGTCTTTCACTGAAACAATGGGTCCAGATGAGCATAATTTACTATTTCGCAAAGTAACAGACCAAAAAACATTTAGCTAATTTTCAGTTAACTAGAAAAAGGTCAAAATTAATATGTTACTATAATGGCATTCATAAATGAACATAAAAATAGGAGCATAATACATGTAAGTGCTGCGGTTACCGTTGTTCATTTTCAAAACTGTCAGATTAATATAACAGCTCAGAAATAACGATACAGAGACCATGAGCAGTGCAATTCTAATAAGCATCATTGTGCAAGTTAATGAAAATTACATTCATTTAAATGTCTCACTTGTAATATTTAACATTCGACTTCATATAAATTGATGTCAAAATCAGTGGTTTCACGTAACAAACTATGAACATTGACACTGTTTGTTATCTGAAAACAGCCGTAACATAAAAACGTGTTTTATTTTAAATTTTAAAATTGCACTCTCTCTCACACACAAAACGTTTAAAATAATATTAAATAGTTTTACTGATACGGACCCATTTTTTCTAGTCGAAATTTCTAATAAAATTTCGATATATAATGAAATGTATTGTCCATGTACAAGTAACTATCGCAGTTAATTAATGCAGTGTTAATTTTAACTTGAATAGGCTGGGCGATAGTTAAAGCCACATACAATTAAGTAGACTATGCACGATGTTTAAACTTTCGACGCCGACATGCACGCACGTTTTGCCACGAGATCCTGCGTAAAAACCTACCGTCAGTTGCTTTTCACAACATCATACACAACATAAAAACTTGGTGAAGTTTGGAAAATTTAGTGATTTGTTTTTGTAAAACAAACGCGATTAATATTATTAATAAAAACTCAAAGAATATTTATACGAATGTCATCCCCCCCCCCCCAAAAAAAAAAAAAAAAAAAAAAAACAACAACAAAGAACGACAAGTTTAAACTTAGTGAGACATAATTATATCAGTCGTGACCTAGTAAACATGCTGCATAATAGCAATCAATTTTGGACATGATGTTCATTTAGACAAAACATAAAGTCTATTATGTCTACGTTTAAAAATATACTTACTGTCACTTTATCATACAATTGGTTTCTTGAACACCGATTATGTTCGTCATCCTCAGCCATGTTTTCATTTCCACTTCCAAGTTTCAGCAAGCCAGAAAATGAGAATGGAATATGGATATCATCTGGCATTAGACATAGAGGGTCATATGGCAATCTGTCATTGCATAAGGTGCAAAATGGATTTTGATATCTTTCGAAATCAGAAATACTCATAACCGACCTGTACATATTGCACGCCTTCTGTACATTGTCATCATATTTTAGCCAATACCCGGTTTCATTACACTTTGAAATCGATGTTGAACATAATGTTAAATTATTGGTTGAAACAAAACTTAATTCGCATGATTTTTCGGCGAACACTGCTTTTATAATGTCACTTTCAGATTTCAGGATTTTCGGTTTAATGCAATTCAGTTTAAGTTCCATAAACTCAATACTAGAATTTTGAACGTTATAACAGTAGGCGCAATATTTGTTTCTGTAAAGTGTCTGCGTAGTCATATCGTAAGCCGGGATTATCTCATACAACGACAATAAACTGGCATTATATGTTCCTGTACACTTCTCGATAAGGTTAACTGGTGCCCCTGGAGGACAGAAGTCATAACCAAACGCACCCCTCTCCTGTGCTCTGATATCCAGCGGTAAACAGAGCTTTGGCGGACCGATCAAAGACGAGTTCTTGTACTTAAACAAAATATCCGGACAACAGCTGTTGGTGATCAAACATGTAGGGTAATCACACTCACACACACCACAGCATGCTTTTTTCCCGTAAGGTGAACTAACATTGAACGAAAATGTACACAGCGGGACAAATGGACAATATCGTAACTGGTTTTCAATGATAAATCTCTCCTCTGAGTTGAACGTTTCCAAAAACTGTGTCGTGGTGTTGGATTGTAATAGCTTGTCGACATCATCGAATGTACTGACGTACTGTCCGGGTGGCTGCGTGTTATATGGCGTCGTAGGCTCCCCGAAATTCGAATAATAAGGAAACGTATCCGATTCTTTGATAATACTTATTGTTGTGTTAAATGTAGATTCCATGTGGGAGTCATCGTAAGTTTCATTATATCCAGCCTCATAAAGAATAAGAAAAAAGATTATGCACAACGGACATGTGTTTAATGTTAGGCTACACATTTTTAAACATCGCTCATAAATTATTGCATTACTTAAATTCCACGCCGAATCATCAAGCAATGTCCGGAAACAATCAATCTCTCAATTTATTTCTTCCGTTATGCGAAAACCTACGAAAATTTCTATTCGTGATAACGTTTTCCAAAGCTATGGTTTAAAGTTATATTTTATTTAATATGTATTGATACACAATGCAGTAAGTTAGTGTAGTAGGAGAAATGATTATCCGACATCTAAAATGTATTATGGTTATTAATATAATTTTAAACATTTTGATGATTTTTGTAGATAAACTCAACAGAAATTATACGCAGTTAACAACTTCGACATGCTTATATGAACACCAGCCGTCGTTAAAGTTTACTAATGATTATCGCGATGACTTCCGAGAGTTTTATAGCCGAATAAGTATGATAAATTATTAATAATTTCTACTCTATAATTATATTAAGCATTAGTTTAATTGTTTTAGTGTCACATTGTTTGTGCTATGACCGTTGGGAATTTTCGTCGTACAGCGTCTGCCGATAATCCTATTTGGAGTGGTCAACTTTACATTGTTTTAATGAAATTACGTTGATAGTTACTACGGTAACCATTAGCTTTAGAAATCAATCGTTCCATTCCATGTCGTGATTTAAAAGTAAAAACTGGAAAAATGAATACTTGTCCTGGTGAAACTAATTTATTAAAACTTAACTATTTATAATCTCGTTCCGTGACGGTGTTAACACGATTTTATCGTGGCTGTTTGATAAAAAATCCCTATAAAAACTTAAAATTATGTGTAAATGTTATAGTTATTTTTTCCAAAAAAAACATACATTGACATTATGATTGCAAACAAATTGAATATTGTATTCACATGCTGAATGCTAAATTCGTGATGCGTTACTCTCACTGAAAAGCATATTGTCGGTATATGCAAATGTATTTAAAATAATACGGTTTAAAGTTTACATATTAAGTATTGTTTTCAAAAGTGCTGTATTGTCCAACAATATTGACCTGGCACTCTTGCATTTGACCCCATATTCGTAAATTTTCGTAAATGTTACGATCGGTAGTCCGGCATCTATTCAAATACTCCACACATCACCGAGGTGTAAATTGAATAATATGTCGGTGTTTTCGCTGTTTATACCCGTGTTTATTCAATGACCTTTACGAAAATTAACAAAGTGCCAGGTCAATATTGTTGGGCAATACAGTTTTAATACTTTGTTTACTGAGAAATATCGAAGTTTTACGTAGAACTGTTTAATAATTCACTGTAAATAAATAAGAAGATTTGTTTCCTGCATTTATAACTATTCAAACCAAGATATTATCTCCCCTTTCGTATATTCAGTGCTGTTTTGAGTAAATAATCGGTTACCGATGTCATGCGGTAATGGACATTTATCAGGGTTATCAGATCGAACTTTCTGGGGTGTTGCCGGCTAGGTAAGTCGGTAGTGCAAGAGAATTGCATGGCATGGCGTTGTCGCCGTACGGTAAGGTTTATATCTGAACATAAGGGGATCCAGAAACGAAAATCGAGGTCGCAATGGATAATGACTAATGGTAACATTAAAAACATCACGTGTTCTTTGCATGACCTTCACACTTGTTTAATTTATTCTTGTAGACACTTTATGATTTATAAGATAAGCTTCTCTTTCTATAACAAGTTTACAGAAAGTGGATAAGGAAGCCGATGATATTTTGGTAAGAACTCATCAACTTGATGAAGTTACAAGTCTTACTCAGTCGGCATTTTCTCAGATCACACATCGACTTGGAATCCGTTTACAAAAAATCACTTTTTTCAACATAATAACATAGGATTTACAGATTGTTTAGAATACACCAAATTCATGATATTGTTCAAATTCAAAATTTGGCCATTAACCTGCCGTTCATATAATTAAAAGGGATCTAGACGTTATCAAAGACTCTAGAATCCGTTATTTAATTTTTAAAGGTCCGAAATATGGAATTCCGTCGGACATCGACTAAAATAAAATATTTACATTCCTATTGATTTTTTCGTTTAAAAAAATTCGGTTCATTTTGCATGAACCGCATGACCCGTAATGACGTAATGGCTGTTACTATTGAAAAATCCCACGTATTGCTCCCCCTTTTCACTTAATACTAATTTTTGAAAGCGTTCGACTTAAGTTTATTTAAAGAAAAAAATGAATAAAATGTAAATATAAGGAATGATTCTTATTTTGGTGCGGTTCATGCAGATTGGACGTGCACGCGAGAGCTGGCAAATTTACCATAAAGCGCTAGCGCACTTTATGGATTTGCCAGCTCTCGCGTGTACGTCCAATCTGCATGAACCGCACCAAAATAAGAATCATTCCTTAAATGTACCTGCCGTTCGGAAATTGCAGAGTCTTTAAACTCGTTTTGCAATAAATAGTGCGAACGAGAACATGCTGAGCCTAATGCTCTTTCTAACTGCAAAATACAATTATCAAAACAATTGACACCCATATACCTTTATCGTCAACACGACCTGGTTTAAACTTACGTCATTTGAAAAGAGGAATTCAAGACTTTCACAACAGATTGGTTTTAACGCCTGCTCATACCGCTTCAAATAATGTAATTAAAGTGGGAGGTATACGCTAAATTAATATACAAACTGAAGAGCTTAATAGCAGTATACTTATACAATGACTCCTTCATCTGAGAGTGATATTGTTACTGCACACAAACTACTAAATTTAGAATCTGTGTTGAGCCGAAACAAGACAAAGTACCTACTATGTATTGGTTGCCTAAAATGCTCACAATAACATACAAAGCAATATATAATGCAAACTCTAGTTTTTGCACAACAAATTATTATCGTTGCTCTTAACATCGTGTGTTACAACTATGAAAGAGCATGTAATAAATTATTGTGAAAAGGTTTTTGAAACCACTGGCAAAAATTTATTACCGTCTATAAAAATTCAAATGACGTTTTAAAAAAGCTTTCACCAAGACAACTTGTACTTGTATGAGAACCGGTTGGAGCAAGTGTGAGGTTGATGCACCCTCGAACCTGGTTCAAACCCCAAGTTGCATATTGTTTTGCGACTGACGAGTCCAAGGCGGTAACCCCAATAATTCTCGTTTTCGTTTATTATTTGTGATGTCTTATTTTAACTTAAGGTCTTAGACCCATCATTAGCATACAGTGGAATCGCGATAACTCGAAACCCGATAACTCGAAATGACGGTTTAACTCGAAGTCGGCCGCCGGTCCCTTCAATTTTCCTTATATATTCAACTAAAAAAGTTGCGATAACTCGAAACGCGATAATTCGAAGTTCGCGATATCTCGAACATATTAATAAGTCCCTTGAATAGGAATTAAGAACAACTTAATCGCGATAACTCGAAGTACATTTACTGACACGGTTTTTCACACCTCCTGCGAGCTTGTTCGAAGTCTTTTGTTTATTGCCAACTTGTCAACAAGAGTTGTTAGCGGCACGTCATTTTAATGATATGTGTGTGAAGCAAACAATAAGAGTGATTGTCTCAAATTGGTATCAAGCAGACATTTGGAGTTGTTATTTTTTCTTTCTATAAAACGTCCTTTAATTTTCTGAATTCAGTATTCTACAGCTTGTATCAATCAGCAAACGACAGTTCGCATACGGCATAACGAAAAATAATAAAATTATTAATACATTTTACCAAGTAATCCAGCGAAGGGCCCGGGTAACTGGGAGGATACCTGGATCGGAAAACAACTAATCTTTCTATTTCTATTGTAGCATGTCATGATCTGTCGTTACTCTTAAATAAATGTGTACTGGTAGTTTTTATTTATAATTTATTGTTAATATATCTGCATGTAGGTCGTAACGCTATTGTGTGTATTTGAATGATGATGCGCTGTATACATGTGTGTCTCGTGTTTGTACAATGATATTTGTTAACGTTTGTTAAAATGTTGTTTCTTCGTCGATCTTTTTGTATATAATCATGAAAATAAAACTGAGTAATAAAATAATTTAAAACATAATTATCTTGTTTTGAGCAAACTTTACGACAAACATTTGTACCGTATGATGTCGTAATAATTGCAAGTCGTTACTTTCTAAATACTCGTATGGTATTCTGCAAAAGTCAAAGTCGCGATAACTCGAAGTTCGCGATAACTCGAAGTAAATCGTCGGTCCCTTGGGACTTCGAGTTATCGCAATTCGACTGTATTAAATACATAATTATGTAAGTTATATAATTATTAAATGTCTTAAAAAAGACAATATGCAAGAAGACAGATAATAACAGTTGCTTGATAATGTTTTGTGATTATCTGCCCTTGTTGACACGGTTGTCTTGAGTTATCTCCCTTGGAAACACAAAAATGTTAATTTCTCCATTTTTCTACGGTAAATGTCTGATTTCTTATTAAAATAGTACACAAACTCTGTTTGTTAAGTTTTCTACCAAGAGACTTTCTTGAAAAAAATAAATATTTTTAAAGTAATAGCAAAAAAAACGATATTTTCCATAGGCTTTAATGTAAATGTTAACACCTATTATCTCCCGTTAAATAAAAATGTCTTGAAAATTTTCTCGGTGAATAATCTTATATTTTGTATGTCTTTAACACTTTAAAGTTACATTGATTTCCTACCATCCAGTGTCAAGATACGAAATATGTCAATGATGGTCCTAAATCCTTAATATACTTACAAAAATATGCTCCCCTATCTTCTATTTTTTGTTCGATGCGCGTGAAGGGTTTCATTACATTTTAACGGCAATGAGAAATCTGAATGTAATGGAAAAAAAATCATGACTAATCAGTATCTTATTCTCATTTTTTAGACATTTTAGCCAGTAGAAATGAGCCTTGTCGACTCATATTTGTGAAAAATGATTCCCGGGTCGAGAGTTAGGAAATGTGTTTTTCAAAGCCGCACAACAAGCGACTATGCGTGCAGTTTGGTTGTTTTGTCAAATAAAGAAATACAAAATAATACCATTTGTTTAGTGTTTAATACATAAATTGGTGTGTTCAAAAATTCTGTGAATCGGTCAGTCGAAACAAGTATCTCATACATAAATCGGACAAGGTTTGATTGCTTCAACATAAAGCGTTCCGTCGATCTCAGATGTTACGTTAATTTTAGGGTCTCTGTTTCTACAATAAATGTATGGCATTCTACGTGCTCACACATGGCGCTTTTTGGGGACTTGCTTTTGTTACTTGAATATTCTTTAATTAAATAAATTAAGTGAAATACTATAGAGGTTATAGTAAAACCAAAAAGACTGCTTCGTTTTATGAAACATGTAGTAATTTATATAGAACCTCACACGGTTTTATAAGGGAAATAAGCGAGAGAAGTCAGTAGGAATTATGACTAAGAGTTATCTTTCATTATCGCCAAACGGGATGTTATTTTGCCATAAAAAATAAATGACTATGTGGGGAGGCTGTTTTTCAGAATGTGGCGATTCCTAATATGCATTTCACCTTTTTTAACCATATGATATTATACTGGGAATCGAACCCGTACCGTAAGGCGATAGCATCTAGCCATGCAAATTAGATCACGCTTCTAAAAGTTAGACAAAAGTAAAATGTATAAGTGCTGTTGTTACAAGATAAATTGTTTCGTTTCAAGTCATTTTGTCCTGGTAACCTGGCCTTCACATTAGTGTTTCGATTTCATTCTGTAATCAAACTACAGCCTCCATTTAAGTGTGATATTTACAAAATGAAGTTTCAATTTCTATGACAAACGTATATTTCTCCTGATAATCACGATACGGGCGTATTATATTTCAGATAGGAATCAGTTCAGAGCTAATTACTAATTGAATACTCACGTTCGAAATAGTTCAGACAGATTTGTCACGAAGGATCACGGATGCCTGATATTAATGTTAAAAGGTATGCTATTTTTGTAAAATAAATATATAAAACCACCAAACATGCAAAATTATCAAAATATTGCAGGTTCAGTTTGAAGTTCTTAGATTACGTCGGAAGACGGGTTCGACACATCATTTATTGCATGCTTTTTCACATTATGATTACGTTACAGCCTGAGTTGTGCAATCGATCTTTTAGATTGTGCTCGTGTAATAAATGACTGGATGAATAGTAATAAGCTCAAGATGAATTCATCAAAAACAGAATTTATAATGTTTGGTAGTCGCCATCAATTAAGTAAATGTAAAACCAAAGAAATCGACATTTGTGGCGATCAAGTTAAACTACAAAATTGTATCAGATACATGGGTGCTTTTCTCGATCAAACTCTAAATTTCAAGGAGTATGTAAAACGGAAGTGTAAATGTGCAATTTTCTTTTTTTTTTTCAAAATAACCAAAGAAGCAAATGAAATTTTAGTTCTGCCATTGGTGATTTTCAATTTAGATTATTGCAATGTCATTCTCTATGGCATAAGTCAGGCAGAAATTGGTAAATTGCAACGTATTAAGAATATGTGTGCCAAATTTGTTCTGTTCCAGAAATATGCAAGACAGTTCCAAGCAGGCTTTGTATGAACTACCTTGGTTACCTATTAAGGCAAGAAAATTTTTTAAAATATTTACTTACATGTATACTTGTTCTGTCGGAAATGCTCCCCGCCAATATTTAATTGTAGTTTTGTCTATTAAAGATTCTCAACGCACCCTTCGTTCCTCAGATTCATCAGTAGGTTGCTATGCTATTCCATACAATAAGAAGACATTCAGTGATAGGAGTTTTAGTACTGTATGCCTAAAACTGGGAATCAACTACCATTAAACTTAAGACAAAGTAAATCAGTGGTCGCATTTAAGAAACAACTGAAAACACATTTATTTAGATTTTTCTGAATTTTTCTGAAGCAGTGTTGATAATCCTAAAATTGTCTGTGTTGTGAATATGTACTGTATAACACTTACTTTAATATTATGGTGGAAAATTTTATTTGACTGTGATGTAGTTTTATAATTATTGTGGTCATGTTTACTGTTTACTGTTTTCTGTAACTACATATAATTATGTGTGGCCTATATGTCTTGTGTACAACGCCATTGAATATGTTTATGTAGAAAAAGGTGTGTATTATATATACGAAAATAAACAAGTTTCAAGTGAAGGTCTTTTCTATTTTGCGTTTTATAACTAAAACATTTTGTAAGAAGTCAAGCGTTTAATAGTTTTATTTATTACTGTTCAAATAACAATGATATAAAATCATTGTATACATCATTTTTTAACAATTGTGATGGTTTACTTATTTAGTATTAATTTTGCGCCGTACAAAACAATCGTCAGAATCTAAACTTTTTGACATAATGTAGATAAGATTTGTTCGTTAGTTTTCTCCAAAAAAATGTTTGAATGCGACCCATACTTTTACATATTTTGATTATGTTAAGTGTTATTGTTTATAGGTAATGGAATAAATGAATAATATAATATCTAAACTTGATCAACTTTAGTTATATCTTCAGAACACAGAACAAAAAACGACTCAGACTAGCAAATTACTTTTTAAGAAATTGTGAGTATCTCATATCATCTAAGTAACATTGTGGTCATTT
The DNA here is from genome assembly GCA_038501625.1 of Corbicula japonica. Classification (NCBI taxonomy): domain Eukaryota; kingdom Metazoa; phylum Mollusca; class Bivalvia; order Venerida; family Cyrenidae; genus Corbicula; species Corbicula japonica. The sequence goes on from JAZAYU010001014.1 coordinate 101,463, forward strand.
TTAAATAGTTATTTTAATTGTGACCAATATTAAAATACTAGAAAAAGTGTCGTACATGAACGAGTTTGTTTTATGTTAAGCATGAGATTTATGTTATAGAAAATATGATCAAAGGTTGTCATGATTTGCAAGCATATGATAATGTAATCCTTCCTATTTAATTATCAAATAGCAATTTCCTTGTAATTAATCAAGATACAAACAGTTAGTACAAACAAGAAAATTTATTGCATTTAATCACTGGATTTACATTTTTTAAGTTTTAAAAATAAAGCATGCATATCAGAAAAAGGTCACAATCATCAAACTTAGTCAAGCAGCAAAAGGCACAGAGAGAAATAGTAAACAATTTATAAATTGCTAATAAGACAACGCAAATAACTGACAAAAAAGGAGCAGGAATGGTTACCACCTTGGTCAAGGAAAAAACAATCTGCCAACGGGTGTTAATACAAGGTTCTAAAGTTAACTTAACCTCACACTTGCACTTAAAGATTCTTAGACTACGTTTGTGGTAGAATTCGTGTTCGTAAGCCCCAACCCACCCATCAACTCGACAATTTTGTATACAAAAGCACATACTTTTAGACGTAAAATGAACGTAAAAGCTTGATATAGCTCTTTTATTCCTACTATTTTATTTTTGCTCAATTAACTTCAGGTAAACTGATCCGAGTAAAGTCTTTGAGTTACAGTATTATGTTCTATACGTTTGTTTTGTTTGAGTTAATTGGTTTGCAGGAGTTAATTAACCAAGACGACTTTATTTATGTAAATATTTTAGGACAAGTTCGGTGCACTCTAGACCCTGGTTTAAATCCCCAGTGGAAAATCGTTTTGCAACTGACTGTTCTAAGGCGGTATACCCTCAGGTTATTTTTTTTGTTGCTTATTGCTTGTGATGATTTATTTGCATGTTCCCTTGTCTTGTCTTTAACGTTTCAGCCTAATGTCCTTTATCAAAATCAACATTTTGATAAAATAAAAAGTGAAATATGCATATCAGGAATGCCACACAGCACAAAACACAGCCTCCCCACCCAGCAAAAACGAAGCGAGGAAAGATGGCATGTGTCTGTTAGTATGTCGAATAACTTTTACTAACCGAACAGCTTAACAATGTTTCATGCAAACGCACACAGACATATAAAACATAAGAAGCTTATAGCATCGCAAAGCCAAAATGGCGATAATTAATAAGAAAAGAATCAAATCAGCAAAAACACTATGACAGGGACAAAAAACAAATCGAGCTTCTATGTTCTTTTTCAAAAATTTCCCATTAACCTTCATAAACTCTTTTACACCTGCCACCGTCAATAAACCAAAGAGGTAAGCATAATAATCAACTGTATATGGGTTAATCACCATGCCTGCTGAGCGCTGTAGAATATAATACAGTAAAAACTCCCTAAACCGGTGGTCATCGGGGCTGAAGAAAAAGTCCGGTTTAGAGAGGACTCCGGTTTATAGAGGATTTCACCTTTATCACCATATTTGACAAGTGTTGTTCTAATTAGTGTGTTATTACGCCTTTCCTTAGTCTTAATTGAATGTTGGTTGCTTTGTAACATTTGACATATTTTAGGGAATAAAAAAAAATAATTTTATCCAACATTTTAATTTATTTTCTCATAAAAACATACTTTTTCAACAAACTCAAATAACTACATATGTGAACATGTATATATTCAAACTACATGTTATGGAATCGTAAGCATGATTTTCACAGCCCTCTGTGAAATCGCTGACTTATCGACCGATTCGGCGAAATTGCAGCATTAATTACAAAAGAAAGACAGTCACGGGTGTTTCAAACAATAAATTAAACAGACAATTACATAATCATCATCTTCTCAACTCATATTTGTTTACACAACAATTATATGTCCCAGTTATTAACCCTTGTAATGTTCACGCCTATTAAATAATATGCGCGCCTCTAAAGGAAAACAACGGATTATCTTGCAGATATTTGACACGCTTGACAATACACAAGCCTTTGACAAGACAGCCCGAGTTCGTCACATTCGATGACAATGATCAAAATTCCGGTTTTTAGAGGTTTTTTTAAGAGCAAATAGCAAATAAAATCGTAAAAATAAGGCCGGTTGCCGGAATTCGGAGGTTCCGGTTTTCAGAGGTTTTCTTTTCTATAAAATAAGAAGAAAAAAATCGGGACCGTAAAAATTATGCGGTTTTAGGAGGATTCCTGATTATAGAGGATCCGGTTTAGGGAGTTTTTACTGTATTATGTTTTATTGTTTTTAATTTACAGATTGTTTTACGAAAAACCTGGAGAAATAAACATTGCCTTTTATTTTCTTAAGTTCATAAATTACATCTTCATGAAAAAAACTGGTGGTTATTTACCTTGTTGCAATAGTGCTTTATAGTGCACCTCTATTTTTGAATGAAATATGGGTAGCAGCGATTGGTTTTCCTTAATTTGTGATCTCGATAACCTTGTTTAAAATGTGTTTTGTTATGCAAAAATTACGTACTTTGCAATAATTAACATAATTGCAAGCTCAAGAAAAGCGGACAAGCTGTGGGATATAAACCCTGTCAGATGTTGCAGGAGAAACAAGAAAAACGTACTATATTAAAATTAAATCATCTATTTTAACATATACTGAACACAAATAAAAAGTATCCACGTTTAATGCTCATATTCTCATTAACATATTTTCATTGTTTCAGAAGCGCTTTGAATGGTTTTTAATTGGTTAATCTCAGTTGTTTTTAGTTTAGTTTAAACAATATTTTTTACCATATGGCATGTTACAAGTACATAAATATATATATTATAATAGTCACAATAAGGTAGGAGCATC